>JBBPFQ010551381.1:0-15991 GCA_037974815.1 Kaempferia elegans | reverse complement strand
AGTTCGAAAAAAAAAAGCAATCCACTCATGCGTTCTATAAACTCCAATGATTAAAGCCACAAGCCAACCTTCAAAAAATGTACAGCTAATTCAGCCTGGAAACCATCCTCCATCTGAACAAGAGCATGGTAGGGTTTGTTGCGTAGTAGTTTTATTCTTATGATATTGCCGTATATCGAGAACAAATTGAAAAGTTTATCTTCGTCAATTTTCTGCATTAGATAGAAGCATCTATTGAGAAAGTATACTATGAATAATTCTAGGAAGAGAATGTCGGCTAAAAGACTAACTTACATCAGGATCTAAATTAGTTACTAAGATTGTAGACCTGTCATTAGTGCCAGTAACTCCAGCCGGCAATCCTCCGCCAAATGCAGCTGCAATCGCTGCAGCATTACCCATCTAATGAAACAAAATGTTAGTGCTGCAATCGAATGCGAGTATGCAATGCCGCAGAGATACTATATTTCGATGCAAGGAAACAATCAGGCATTCACAGATTTATTAACCGCGATGAAACAACACAAAACCTGTATGGGAAAATACCGCCAAACTCACCTGACCAAATGCAGCTGAAAGAAGGGGAAAATGCTAGTCAGTAAACAGAAGGAACTTCACAGGAACAAGAAAAAGTTGCAAAAATGCAAACCTCTGCTGCCAGATGATTGAAGAGCATAGAGACTTCCAACATCGCCATAACCATGCTGCTGCACATTGGTAAGCAGAAGAGAAAACAATGCGATCAAAATATATTACCTATTAGAAAAGTATCCATTACCTAGTATCTTACAGCTACCGAAATTGTCAGGTGTATTAAAATAGGAAGGACAACTTACTTGTGAAGATCTACCTCTCTGTTCAGTGGGCAAAGATGGATTTGTGAAATCTCTGAATAAGGACAAAAGTTAGAGACCTCCGTAAATTATTTTAAAAAAAAAAGATTGTAAATAACCAATTCAGAACACAGTGGACAAGAATAGAAGTGCAATAAGGTGATATAAACCATTGAAAGTTTGAACAGCTAACAACCTTTTGCCAGAATTTGGCATCGGTAATGTCTAAAGATGGTATCTTGGGCCACAAAGAAACATTGATCTAAATAAATATATTAACTTATTCAGATAAGAAAGTAAGCTTATATAGCAGTCCATGTTGTATTATTCTCTTGCAACCTTAACATTATAAGTGCTCCAAATACATTATAAGTGCATACCTGGACCTGTCATTGTTGTAATTTACTTGCAACTCATTGAGACTGGATTTGAACAGCAAAGAGCAAACATGTAAGATATTAGAAAAGCAGAATAACAAAACCAAGCGAGTAGAACATTCAGACAGAAGCTAACTTGGAAAACTGTATATCTAGCTGACAGCAACCATCATATATATTGCGTCCCTACAGAAATAACAAAACCATATGAATTCAGATCGTAAGACATATAAACATCTTAGAATTTATAAATTCATATTTACTTGTAGAGAACTTCTTGCTTGCACTGCACTCTGTTGTGAGTCAAACTGGATAAGGGCCTGGAAACCTACAAAAAAATGATATGCTACTCATGGTTTCAAAAGCATATGCCTGTGATATAAATGTTATAACACAAAGTTTGCTTCGCCAACATAAATGAAAAGCTATTTGTTCTGTAAATGTCATAAATGAGCAAGGAGTCAAAGAAAAAAAGAAAACAGTATTATATATGCCTAACGGTATCGATGCGTATTAAAATCCCAAAGTGCAAATCAGCGAGGGAACTTATAGATGCTGACCAGCTGACTTCTGGAACGTCACAATTTTCTCCACATATCCACATGGAGAAAAAACTTGATGCAGCACTTCAACTGTGATAGGATAAAGCATGTGATGAATTGTAGCTAAGAGAATTCGGTTGGGCGGTGAATCCTGAACGTTCAACAACAATTCATCACGATGATAGAACAGTGAAAGAAAGAAGTAAACAGAAGAAAAGTTATGTAGTCCAGGACAAATATTAATGCAAAACATATTTGACTATTGCAGTAGAACAGGCAAGTGAAAAAACAAGGTAGTATATGTAAGAACAGGCACTTCTTTGTGGTGAGATAACCATGGATAAATTTGAAGAAATTTACTAGTATATCGTAAAATTGAACTATGTTCATCTAAGACTCATAATGTAGAATTTAGGAATCCTTGACACAAAGTGTGAAGGACAGCTGTCCAAAGTGTAATGCAAAAATGTGACACTTTTATTAGTGCAATTCTGCTACATGATTATCAAAACAATCAACTTATTCTAACCATAAAAAAATCCAAGGAAGTCAGCATTTACAAAAAATTTAAACACAAGTTTAGTAGCATAAACAAGACTACAAAACTTTTGAGTAACATTAACATTTCATAAGATATTAATCAACTCAACCAAATTCTACCTACTGTCTTGCACCAATCATTTACAGTGTACAGATCTGCCTACCTAGTACCTCCAACTCTCTGAATATGCTAAAACTACAACGCTCAATGATATTACAGAAGCATAATATTAACTTGATACTCCAGTTTCTTAAATTAAAACTTTTAGTCTTTCAACACTACAAAGTTATTAATTGATCACTTAAAGTTGTGTTTAAGCTTCCAAACTGAAATCTAGATTGTTGATATAATGAAAAGAAATCACTATCTCAGAAATAACCGAAATTTCATTAAATATTATACAAGACCTGACACCTTTCTTGACTACAATTTTCTCAGGTCACAAAATCAACTCGTGTGCAAGTGTATCACTTTTTTTCCTCAATTCTTCTGAACGAAAGATGACAAAAATACTTGCTCAAATGAAAGGAAATTATTTGAAGAAAATGTCAAATTTGAATTCTATCAAGTAAGAACACAAGAACCACGGCCCTACTTGAATAATACAAAATTTATACTTGTTTAACAATCATCACTATAGTAATTTTACTACCATGTTTTCACCAACTGTAAGTGATCCAACAGGTAAAAGAAACAGGTTTGTTGTCAGCTTATATAAGCTGCTAATTGTGGAGCATTAGTACTAAAAAGTAAGATAACTTCTAATATCTGACAATTAAGAATCAATTCCATTAAATAGAAGAGATTAAATCAGGAAAACTAAAGGAAAAGAAGGATCCTCTCAACAAAACTGATCATTGCTCCAGATGAGAATTTAGAAGAATAGGAGGTTATCCTAGCAATAAAAAAATTAAAGAAAACTACAAGACCCCAATTAAGGATTTGACAAGGATTTCCTATTAGTAAATGTATACCTGCTTGGTTAGCAAGTTTAGGTCTTCTAGAAGCAAGTCAATAGACATGAAGTTGGATCTTTAAAGAACTTCTTCATTAAGAGTTATATTCCTATTTACTTTAGTCTCCAGCCAAAAACAAATGGCTAGATTACAATAGTCAACAAAGAGAGAACAATGTAAGAGATAATATTAAGGGCAGAAGAGAGAATTAAATGCATAGCTATATTTAGTGCTTATATCCGATGTATCACCCTGGCTTCTCAGCAAGTACATATCCTTTTTCAGAGTTAGATTAATAAGCTGATAAGGAAAAAGTGATATCAACACTAACTCTAGATTGTGAAGTAATACAATCCTATCTGCCAGTTAGATGGCAAAACAGGACTTTCCAACCAGGTGGTTGACAATAACTATGATCTGTCAAACAGATTCATTCAATCAAATCTATTATAAAAGAAGGAATCATTTATCTAGAGCATCTAAAAAATTCCCAGAACATCTATGATACAGAGAAGCTCACTTCCAGGTGATAGAAAATATATCTTGGAACAAATTTTAGACGGTAAGGATATGTCCAAAGATGACTAACAGATGTTACAGATAACAAGGTTGATTCAATTTAAATTGAGGATGTAAAGGAAAGGAAACCAAAGACAAACTCTAATTTATATACAAATAATATTGCAATCCAAATAATCAGACGTCATATAGTTAAGACTCGCTGTTTATTATTTAAAAGCTTGCTTAGTGTGACAAATAATGAGAATTACCCCAATTTGTTATAAGGATAAACTGATGTAAACACAGTTTTGAACTCAAAATGATATGTATAGATAAACTGATGTAAATGCAGTTTTGAACTCAAAATGATATGTATATAATGCATAGGCATCGTTGATAGTAGCCATCTTTCAAATCTATATATCAATAATATCAGAGTCAAATTCAGGTACACTATATGTTCAATGAATTTAACAAAAAAATGAAGCGGCGGATTTGAATTATTATTTTATTTTTATTTTTTTGAATATTCACATGCAAATTTCACATGTTCAACACGCTAATTCACACATTCTACAAAAAAAGATAATAGTAAGCTCGAGATGATTGACATTGTAAGCCAGTATAACAATTTACAACATGAGAAATCATGTCATAACAACTATCTCAAAATAGTTAAAAACAATTTAGCTGATTACAAACCTGATCGCCTTTGCGTCCTTGAGAGTTTTGATCTGCTGTTGTAAGTTCTTGATGTGAAGAAAATTGTATATATACATTTCGTCCCCTGTAAATAGACAATCAATGTACAATTAACTCCTCACAATGCCATAAAATAGCACAAAACTGAAAACATATAAGATAATTTATTATAGCAAGAAACATGAACAATCACTTCCGTTAGTTGCTACATTAGAAATATGAAAGAAAAACATAACTTGAATAGGACCAAACTGTTCAAATGATATTGAAAGCTAAGATAAGGTTTTTTTCTTGAGAAGAAGCTATGATGCGCAAGTGAGCCAACAAAAGGATTAAGATTTTTATAATTCATGCTGAATCCATAAAGGAAAACATATTATAGCAATAAGATCCAAGATAAATTGTCAGGGCAACAGCCCACAAAGTAAACAGATTTCAAAATGCTTGAGCCAATTGGGGTGGTGATTTGTATAATTGACTTGAAGCCTTTGTTTATCGTGAGGTTAAAAATAGGGTAGAGAGATTGTCAGGGAGAAGTAGAGAAATGATAGAGGCAAGGATATAAAAGGAGATATTCTTTCTTCCCATTTCCACCAAGTTTCTGGATAAGTTGAGAGAAGTAAACAGACTTCAAGTGACGAGACTATTGAAAGGACACAATGCATGATAAATCCATGTCTCATATAGCAAATGCAGAGATTCACATACCAATAGATAATCTCAAAATTTCTCATAAAAAAAGTATGTGGGATGTCAGGAGAATACCAGGGATCAGAAGTCTTGCAACTCCTTAACATAGATTTTAGGTAGGTTCGTGGGTATGAACCTTTGCTAGCAGGTAATTTTTCTTAATTCTCAGGAAAAGCCTCCCTTTTTGGCATTATAGTGATCACTGGAGAAGCATAACTACTGAGACACCTCTCAATTGAACTATTTTTTGACTGTGTTACGCTTTAGTATTTCATCTTATTTTCAATCATTTAATTTATTTTTATGTATAACAAAACCCAGTCCACTTTATATTGCATGATACAAATTTCTAATAACTTCCATTGTTTTGTGTCTTCACAATTGGTAATTCCAAAATCTTCTCTCACTATATTTAGATCATTTAACCCTGCATCAAGATAAATATCATTTACTGGACCAATACCTTGCACTGATACCTCATGATGTTAAACAAAAATGTAAACTTGGACCAAAGCACAAGTTTTTTTCAGGTGTAATCATGCACATCACAAATGAAATCAAAGCACGAATAAAACAGTCAAAAGAGGGTATCCTGGATCTAACCTGACGCTTGGTTGGACATTCGTGTAGTACTGAATAACATTCATTGCAGAAGCTACATCATGCATCTGAAGAAGTGCCTGTTAAGAACCCAAAACAAGTAAATGGTCGTTGAAAACTAAAGACCCAATTCAAAAGCAGAGTCAGGTACATTGGCCTATAATAGAAGCGAAACAAAGTGAACCTGGTTTTTGGCTCGTAACATCACAAGCTTGGTGACAACCCCAAAAGGCTGCACCAACTGAAGAAGATCATTCTGCAAAAAGTACGAGACTTGGATTTAGCTATGGTAAAGAACAAAATTTGCATATAATGGAAGAAAGCAAAACAAAGAAAATTACTTCAGATATCTCGTGGCCAACATTACGGAAGTGAATGACTTTGGAGGGCTCCGTCATTGTTCACTTGTCCCTCTAGATCAATCCTGAAAGCGAAAGAAGCTCAAAGATTCGGCCTTTTAATCAGGCAGGAAGTAGAAAAGGGAAAGAAATCCTAACCCTCCATTCCCCCACGAAATCGCAGGAATCCAAATAATTCCGAAAGGAACAAAATTTAACTCCACCCAAGGCAGGGGACGACGATATAAACAAATTCTAACACAAACACACCAAAGGAGTAAAAAAAAAACAGGAAGAAACGCGTACCTAGACCGAGGTAACTTTAGAGATCTCAAATCGAGCTGATGGAATGAAGTCGAAAAGGCATCACGCAAATTCGGATCCTTGTCGAGCCATAGAAATCGAGGAGCTTCAGCACTTGCAGGTGGAAAAGAGGCGACGGGAGCGGCAGCCGCAAGCCCTAAATGGACAAAAACTCGGGGTGTGGCCAAATCAGCAGGTGGAGTGCTCCTGCAGGACATGGAGAAGCAATCACTCGTTTCTCAATCTAGACCGTCCAGTTGGTGGGCCCCTTCGGAAATCGTCATGTACAACCGTCTGATGACAAGGTATTGGAACTTACCTCCAACTCAATGAACAAAATGCAAAATAAAAAAGGGTAAAAAAACATTTTATTCCAAAAGAAAATCTATTGACTTCAACAATTCTTAGGTTTACAATTTGCCCCTCATATTTTAATAATATATACATAAATAAATTTTATTATTTTTATATTTTAAAAATATATATATTATATGCTATTATTAAATATTATTTTTATGAATATCTTTATATTTTGAAACAAATATAGATAGAATTATCAATAGACATATGATCTGGCAAAAATTTATCATCGCATCGACCTAGTTTCACAGTGCTATGAAGGATAAAATTTGTAAATTAATAAATATAAATTAGCACACGCATTGCGTTGCTGTATGTATTTATTTTATAAAAGTTTTGATAAATATAAGAAGTTAAATTATTAATAAGTTTTAAAATGATTAAGTAGTAAGAAAGTAATATATATATAAATAATTTTTAAAAATATATAATTCTGAATAATTTTTTTTTGTCTCGACATGTATGACATTTGAACTAAACCCCTTTTTAAAATGGCAATTTGAATGACTAATCCACGGGTTATTGCCGTCCCCGCGCTAGATTATTGGACTATTTCTTTGTTAATAAAAAAATTAAAATTAATCATAGGGGAAGCGCCGGCCTTTTCATTATCTAATGGGCCCTTAATTTGTCACAAAATGTATCTAAGTCCTCGAATATTGTATTTTATTTTAAAGGGATTATTAAATTAAATTTCGGGGATGTTTTGATAATTAGTGAAATTCCCGAGGACCGTTTGATTTAATTGCTTTGGAACGAGGTGTATAATTGCAGCGGTGCGGTTGCGTGATTCTTCGCGAATGCCACGCAGAGAGAACGGAAACCGGCGACCGGGGAGAGGCGGAGGCGAATCGCGGAGCATAACCCTTGTCACTCCCATGTCCTCTTCCATGGCTTCGTCGCGGGTGATGCTTTCCTCCTCCTCTCCAGCTTCCGATCTGGCGCGGTTGCCTGACGTCGTGGCGGCCAAGGGCTTCGGATCTATGAGCGTGGAGGAACTTTTGCGTAATGCGAGTGGCGGGGGCTTAGACGGCGCAGGAAAAAGCTTCCCGCTGACGAAGAGCGTCGGCGGGAGGACGGTGGAGGATATGCGGTGGGAGATCGCGGCCAATCGGGACGGATCCGGCGGGGAGATGACGCTGGAGGACTTCCTGGCGAGGGCGAGCGTGGTTGGAGAGGAGGATGTCGTAGTCCCCACCGGATGGAGCCAGGTGGCCTTGGCAGCGAATCATGCGACAGGCGAAGGGTTTGGGGAACCGCAGAAGTTGCTCTTGGAGAACCCGGCCATAGGGTTCGGGAATGGAGAGGAGGCCGTTGTAAGGGCAGAGAGAGGGAGGAAGAGATCATTGTCGGATCCGGTGGATAGAATGGCGATACAACGGGAGAAGAGGATGATCAAAAACAGGGAGTCTGCAGCAAGATCGAGGGAGAGGAAACAGGTGAGGTCATTCCTCACTTATCTAAGTTCACTGGATTCAAGATAATTCATTAAAACTTTCATCTTTGTACTACTTCTGTGTTCTAGGCCTATGTTAGTCAACTTGAAGCTTCAGTCGCAAAATTAGAGGAGGACAATGCACGGCTTTTGAGATCTCTGGTAATTTAGTTACCTTCAAAAGATGTTGCAATCGAAATGATACTTTGTTTGATTATCTTTTTCTTTAACGGAGATTATGATCATTATTATTTCTTCTTGGAAATCCACTTCTGAATCAGAAATGCTTACAGCTCTGTGGTTGTCAATGGTGACAAATTACAAATTAACAAGTTCAAGTCTCTATTAGGCTTTAGAATTGCGATATCTATGAATAACTTTTAAGTAAACCATTTGTGCGTAGGATCATGAGGAATGAACGATCTTCTCTGTCTTTCAGTATCTTCCAGATATTCAGGTTATTCAAAAATTAAGTGATGTTTCTCTATTAATGAGCCCTGTCTAAATGATTAAATGCAGGAGCAGCAACAAAGGATGAGGCTCAAGAAGGTATGAGCTAATGCAAATATGACTTGAGTTTTTTTGTTTCTTAACCTTTTCAATGTTTCACAACTAAGTATTCATTTATAGTTGAATTTGATTGTTTATACTTTGTTTGAATAATGTTCTTATAGTTTTGTGGCTTTTTTATATGCAATATCGTCCTACTTGCCATGCCACTTCCTCATAGTTTTATGTATATTGCAATTTGGGTCCTACCTGTCATGCCACATCAGAACTTATTGCATTTTTTTCTTTTGTGTCGTGATCTAAAATTCAAACAACTAACTATTTTGGGGAAAAGTTTACATCTTTGTGTTTTTGTAAATGTCCCTTTCTCCTAAAGCAAATATCAGCATACTAGTTGAGGCTTATGTGTCTCTTGTTGTAAACTTGTAATTTGATGTTTGCTACAATATGCGAGCTCAAATCAGTTTCACACACATATATTGCTAGATTAGACAAGAAGTCTTACAATGCACTTTTTACGTTTTGATTAGTAATTTAATATGTTTGTTGATGTTTTATAATTGATATACTGGACCGATTACTCTTCATAATTAAGACATTCACTGAATGAAATACACCTTGGTCAATACTAAATGCACTTGGACGACATCAACAATCAACTATCCCAACAAATTAAATTTTAAGCTAAATGGACTTTATTTTTTGATGGTGGTCTATATTAGATCTGACACACTGTTCGTTTATATCTATATTAAAACTATGTTAAGTAGAAAGTCTTTGTTATCCCCTTACTCCTCTAATCTTCAACTCTAATTAATTTAAATCATTGTTGTATTTGAACATATCTGTACCATAGTCTATAATCAATAATTTTACCTAATAATTACTAAATAGTAACATATTTTATAAATCTCCCCTAGTAATCCTTGCACTCTCATATTAACTTTCTGTTCCTGCTACATTAATACTTTTTTTTTACCACAACAATAAAACGAAATAAAATTTATTCAAGTATAGATAATATTATAGTAGAAGATAGAATCCAATGACGAAGAATGATCCATATAGCCGATTTGGGATAAGGCTTGGTGATTGTTGCTGTTAATGTATAATGTTCATCTTTGGTGTGAGTAGTATTCTTTACTATGGTGTGATTGTATGATGGAACCTTAGCAAATCCATCTTAACACTTTTTCTGTCAATATATTCACTTTATATACTTTAGAATTTAACTATGATGCATAGTATAATGTTTTCATTTTTTTTTGGTATTTTTGAACTGTTAATTATCTCATGTAAGAGAGAATTCAAGGTTATGTGTAGGAGACTGAAAGGATATTGATCCATCTCATGTAGCAATTTACTGCCCTATGTGACTTTAGGCCCACTTTGACAACTGACTTGTGATGATAGTCATGTTGCCAACTTGTTTCAGTCTGTTAATGAACATCTCACAATCGCCTCGCCGATATTGTTTTGTTTGTTTTCACGGTCTTTCCTTTGAAGTAAGAGTATCTGTTATGTTGCAGTAGTGCAGTTTGCAAGTAGAATAGAAAGAAGCGTACAGATTCCTTGGAGTGGAAAAATTAAGTTGTGAGAAGAATTTTACTTGTCATGAAACTTGGTGGCTATGAAAAGCTTCGAATAATAGTAAATTTAGGAGTACAAAATTGCTGATCGTACAAAAGAATCCTCAATCTCAAAAGGCTTATGCAAGAAAAACAAACAGTTTAGGTTTTATTACTAACAGAACAATGAGACATCTACAACTAAGAAGAGTTTTCTGAGCTTTATATGCTGAATTGTCTTCTCTTATCATAGCATTGCTTTGCAGCTTATGGAAAACGTACTACCAGTAACAGAGAAGCGAAGACCCAGTCGGTCGCTGCGAAGAACCAGCTCCATGGAGTGTCTGAAACTAAAGTTCGAGCTTTGAAAGTGTCAGGAGTCATAACCTTTTAGTTACAGCCGTTACCATTCTCAGAATCTTCTCCAAATATAACCGAAGCAAACTTGCATAGTGTAAACAGGATTGCACAAGGATGTAAAGCAAGGTCTGGATTGATTAAAGGTGCGATTTTTTTTTTAATTTTTATTTATTAATATATTCAAGGCCATTTGAAAATTGTTAATTAATTTCGCTGTTTTTATTTCTCTGGTAGTTAAGTTATTCAATTTTTACATGTCTTCTTGTGTTGCTCCATGAGAATTGGAAAAAAGTCCATGGTGAATCAGGCATAAAATAAGGTAGAAACAACAGTAACTGAACTCCTAAAGAGATCTAAATCAAACAAATTCAGAATGTAATCTAGTCATTGTATTAATAATTGGGAATTACATGCTAAATATAAATTTATTTATTTAAAAAGCCGTGATTTTACCATCTAAGTCGCGCAGTTTAGAATTTAGATGGTAAATTTTGCAATCCACCCCAAAAATATTTACTGTACTAAATAAAGAAATAAATTAAAACCAAAAAAGGAAAGAAAAATCCTTTGGCTGCGTATCTACGATAAAGCTCGCTATAAAGCAAATTGCGTCGAGTCGCCGCGGATTTGAACAATTTTAATGCAGCCGCCGGCTCATCGGTCAAATGGCGTCGCCGGAGGGGATCCTCTTCTTCCGCGTGGTCTTCGTCGACGGCGTCGGAGAGATCGATCTCGGACCTCTTCCGCTCGTCTCGTCGCTCGGCTTCAGGACCTTTAAGGCGACCATTGGCGAGCGGGTCGGGGTGTCGCCGCGGCGGATCTCCCTCTCGGTCGTATGCCTGTCTCCGCAGCCCGCCGTCCTCCGCGAGAGGCGGATCGCCGTCAACGAGAGGACCGATTTCTTCGCGATCGCGCGCGAGCATGACTGCTTCGTGCTCGCGGCCCTCTGCCGGGGGAGCCGCGCGAGGCGGGGGAGGCGGAGGCCACGGCAGCCGAGGGGGTTTGCTGCTAATCTCGTCGAGGGAGGACGCCTCGAGGAGAGCGCAGCCGCGGCGGCGCCGGAGATCAGGGTCCCTCGGAGGCGCGGCATCCCTGCGGGTCGGAGCGAGGTGGCGGCGCAGGTCTCGGAGCGGATGGATGTGAGGGAGAGGCAGCCGTGGCTGCGCGAGACGGCGCCTCACTTCGCCGCGGAGTACTACGCGTTGCCTCCTCTATCGTCGGAGTCGCGAGCAGCATGTGCAGAGTGCGATGCGGCAGAAGAGGAAGGTCGAAAGCCGGAGTTTCACTGCTGTGTCCGCGACGAAATCGTCGCGGGTTTTTCCCGGCGTCCTCCGCCGATAGCGCGGCCGTCGAAGGAGCGCAGCCGGAGCGGTCCGGTTTTGGTCGAAGAAATCCGATAAAATTGATTTTTTTTTTTTTTAATTTTAAACGATTTGATGGCATTGCGTATAAAGATAAATTTGTACGAGTAGAAATTAAAAAAATACTTTTATACTTTTTAAAAAAAATTATCAAAGATTGTCCAGTTTATTTATTTATTTTTTAACGTGGAGCTTTGAAGAGCTTCTTCATGGATGCAGAGGAAGCGGCACCCTAAATTTAGGGAGCCGTTTTTTTTTTTAATTTGATTTTTTTTTTAAATTAATAAAGATTTAAAAATAATTATTTGTGAGAAAACGTGGAACCCATAAAGAAATAATTGTGAGGAATTTTTTTATAATGAAAATGTGTATGAGGTTTTTTATTTTTGACGGGATATTAATGTGGCAACGAATGAGTTCTTGTAAGGGTTCCACGACTATGGATGCCCTTAGGGTAACCAATCCGGCCCTATAGAAATTTTCCACCGATCACTAAAATAAATTAGAAAGTACTTTTGGTGGACGGCTCAGAAGCTGAGCCCTGAGCCCCATTTAAAAGAAAAAACACCTTATAAATATATGTAACTAGAAATTAAATAGTGAATACTAAATACCTTTACCACAACATATTAATTTGATCTTTTCAATTTCATTTGAAAAGTACGTGTATGCATGGAGGCAGGGGCGGATTTACACGTGGACCAGGTGTGCCACGGCCCCCCAGTCCACGTGTAAGCATATACATATATATTAATTATATATACTAGTTATTTATAAATCAATTTATTAAAAAGGGGATATGGTATCAAATTCCAAATTCTTCCAAAACTTCAAATGAGTCGGCGTGCTTAGGCGGCGTCACGACCCGGCGAGCGGCGGCAGGGAACACTCGCTCCGGTGGGGAAGTCTTGGGCGAAACTCGCGACGGTCGACGAGAAATATTCTTGATCCCGATTCGAGAGAAAGGTGCAATTTCTCTTCTCCTTAGCCCTTACTCCTTAGGGTTTAGAAACACTTAATACCGAGAAAAAAAAAGGGGGGAAATTTTATTTTGTTGTTTCTATGTTTGTTTCTTTACCCTACCTTCCCTTTCTTGTTTCCTGATCATTCGGCTAAATTATATCTATAGAACTTTGGATTTTTTTTTGTTTGGTAATTGGTATATAACTTTGTATCAGGCCTAATTAAACCTTAGCTAAGCCTTGAAAGGTAAAAGACAAATATTCTAAGTGATGCACAACTTAATGGCCACATAGGTTCAGCCTGTATTATATAATAACCTTGATTCTGGACTGCACAAGAGATGTCCGCTTGGCATTGTAGGGAAGCTTATCGATGAAAGTTTACACAAAACAATACATAAATGTTAAATCAAGATGGAAAGATGACCTTTATAGTGCCTAAATAGTTGAAATTGGAATTGTTGATTTAATAGTTAATGATCATAAAATGATAAAAAAAAAAACTTGGTGTTTTTGTTTATGTTTTTGTTATTGTGGTTGTTATTATTCACTTTTTTATAACTGACTTAAAGTTTGGAATTGTTTAGCCGTTGTTGGATGTTTGAGATTTTAGTATCTGAGTTTAAACAAGTTATTGAATGTTTCCGTCACTAATTTAGCGACAGAATTAAATTTTTGTCGTTAAATACCTTGGTGATCTTAAAATTTGTGATTGATAATTTTGATCATTAGTTGTGTGTTTTTTTTTAATCTACGGCCCCTCCAAATTTGAAATTCTAGATCCGCCCATGCATGGAGGGCCTGTAATTCCATCAACCGCAGAAATAGAGAAAATTTATCAGGATAAATAAAAAAATACATGAATGAGAAAGTGCGCCTATAATTCTATCCATTGCAAAAATTTATCGAGTTTTTTATTTTAGTTTTATTTAATGCTTCTTTTGCTCTTCCATAAACTTCGTATTAGTAACTGTAATATAAAAAGGTGAATTTTAGTTTTCTTTTAAAATTCAAGTTTTAATTAGAAGAATCGTAATGTTAATAAATTTAGATTTTATAACATTAAGTTTGGATTTACTTTATCATACATAATTAAATTTGAAAATTTCTTAAATTTTATGGTATAAAATCAGATTTTTCAATCAGTGCAGAAGGAAGTATTAAAATTTTCAAATTCAACAAAAATTACCTTAGTGTTAATAAAATTTGGAATCGAGATATTTATAAATAACTGAAATTCTAAATTCAAAATTTATAAAATTTTAATATATGAATTTACACAAAAATATATTTAAAAAAAAATTAACATTTGATTATAAATGGATGTGTTTAAAAATTGTCTTTGAGTGTAAATAAAAATCAACCAATACTTATTTTGCATAAAACCTTATTTTGATTTTTGCCAACAATGGGTCACACCGAAACACTCAAATGTTTTTATATTCTCAATATCAGGTTAATATTATAAAAATTTATTAAAACATCTAGAGCTCTAAATATTTTTTTTTATAATTGAATTCATAATATGCAATTATTTATATGATTCCATGCATATTACACCCACGCTTAAACAATAAATCTCACTAATCCAGATGTTAAGAAACGAAGGGTATCTGAAAAAATTTCTAACAAGGCAAAGCTCGAGATCACCTCGAGCACCTAAATCCCGAGACAATCTCGGGCGTACAGAGTCTCGAGACCATCTCAGGCGTACAGAGTCTCGAGATCACCTCTGGCGTACAGAGTCCCGAGACCAGCTCGGGAGTATGGTATCCGAGAACACCTCGGATAAATAGTAGTCGGGGACCTTTCGGCCATAACTATGAACCATATAAGAAAAAATCCATAAAAGATATCCTCCTCCCCGGGAATTCCAGCGAATAATAATGTTAAAAAGGGAGAGAGAGAGTATATCCTTAAGGACAATATTTATTATCAATTATTTGACTGTGATTATAGTAACCGAAATTCATGGGAACAGCTGCAGCGAATATTCTCCCTTTAAGTCACGTTCTTAAATGCGGGAGCGGTTACCGGCTCACGTTCCTAAAGAGGAGAGCGGCTACAATCATGGGGTGATATACAACCTCCTATAAAAAGCACAGGAAACTCTAGGTAAAGTTTCTTCTAAGTTCTCCTTCTCATACAACTTATTCATTTCTTTCTAACTTGAGCATCGGAGGAGTTTCCGTCAGAATTCTTCTAGCTGGTTGTCCTTTAACGCTCGTGTTAACCTCGCAGGCCCGAGAGCATCCTCCTCGTCATCTTCCTCATCATCCTCGTCGTCATCCTCTTCGGTTGCTTCTTCGACTCTGGTCGTCCACGTAGACCTTCACTGGAACATAAATCATTTTTAACACTCACTAAAACTAAAAACCAAATTAAAGCATGATATCCAAAAGAGTGCTTAACCACGCAAGTAGGACCAAATCAATACTATGTACCTAAAAACCAAATTAACTATATAAAAATTAACCTAACCAAAACTCAATCAAACCAAATGTAACCAAATCAAAACCTAACTTAGGTTTTAAAGACAAGCCAAACCAAAAATACAAAACCAATCATCAATCATACAATAAAGTAAATTTTAACTACAAAGCAAATTGACACAAACCAAAGTTAAAACGCAAAGCAATGAATTTAGGAGAGGCTCCAGATTTTCTGGCACCTCAAGAACATAAAATCTTACCCATAAGGGTAATTAGGACTAGACTAACTGGGGATAGGTTTAACTTGGCAAACAGTACTAGAGAAGATTGGGATGATAGTAAGTTAGAAAAATCTTGTCTATGTATGTCTAGGAAGATATGGCTTCGACCTGGTGTAGACAACTTGGTGGAACTAACTGAAGTTACCCCTTTCCAATTTAAACTGATTAGACCAAAATTTAGTACTAAGTCTCGTGGGTAAGACTATTTGGAAGATTTTGAAACACGTAGTTATTCTAATGATTTCCAAGTGACTCACCACAACCTTGAAGTTTATTCAAAGAATGTCTACTTGTTGGACCCAAGGCTAAACTTGAATCTAACATAATTTAAAACAACCC
>JBBPFQ010550293.1:0-15996 GCA_037974815.1 Kaempferia elegans | reverse complement strand
GTGCATCGGTGTGTTGATTGGGAAAAATCATGATATTAGACTTGTTTAATTTGTGTTGATATAAAATCCTGTAGATTTTGGTTTGATTGTAGAGTCATGATTAAAGTCTAGCAATATTCTAAAGCGGTTTTGATATGGTGCCCGACTCACATGCTTGACATGCCTGACTCTTGTACCGGACTAAGTATGTGGGATGCCTTGAAATTATCCGGTGCCAGATGTATGTGAGGGTCGCGGACAGGTGCCCTGCATAATAATATTAGGGCATCCACATCAAATTTTCTATCCTATCTCTAAATTTTAGGATAAATCATCTATTTTATTAAATTTAGATAACTATTTTTTATTATGCACTACAGCAATTACCCTATAATTTATCATATCTTTATTTGGAAGATTTATAATATATACTCGTAGAACAATTTGGAAGATTTATGAATATACATTAATCTAACTCTTTTAAATTCTAGGGATTAGATAATTTTTTATGGTGACAATTAAAAAGGCATTTTTAATTATTGGAATCATTAAAATGATAATTGTTTTTTAAGATATTTTTATTTTAATATTATTTAGTAGTTACGAACACAGTTGTTACTTGTTATAATATATAAAAATGAATTAATTTAATTTGATTAAAAAAATTACATAGTATAGTTAAATCAAAAAACTTGTTCTTAATTAAAATCGTTTGAACATAATTAAATTAAATTAATTTTTCATATGTTATGGTGGATATATAGTTGTTTTAATAATGTTGAAATAAGAATATTTATATTATTATATATATATTTTTTTTATTACAATAAAAATTTTTTAGAAAAAAATTGAATTAATTTAAAGGCTAAGCAATTGTATTTTGAAGGTCCAAATTGATTTGTAATTAATTTATACTTTAAGAATTTTTATATTGGTACCAGATAACCAGTTTATTGATTAATAAATAAGAGCTAAGTTGTCTCATTAAGATATTTTTAAAATATATTTTTTAAAACAATATAAAGAAATCTAATAGGTTGAAAATAATTCATTTTATTGATGAAAGTTGATTAACAAACTAGTTTGCCTGCAAAAAATAGATCACTATTATTAAGGTAGAGAAAACGATTCAGCAAGAACTTTTCTTTGATACCATTGTTATTCATTAGTTTGACGGCGCTAAAACAATGATATATCTCGTCATGCTCATCCCTGCAAAGTTGTCCAATACTTGTGTGGGTACTTCAACCGGGGCCACCAAGCCAACAAATTCACAGCTAGTGCACACTCGAGGATCGAACTGCAGCCTTCTTGATTAATGCCAAATACTTTTACTATATACATTAATTATTCTACCATCTACATTAATTATTCTATTGGAAAGGTTATAAAAAATAATTAAATAAAATAAATCGAACATGTGGTGATGTCACAGCATCTCAAGCAAGAACAACCGAAGTAATGTAATTTGAAAAACAAATCATGGCAAGTTGGAAAAGGCACTATGGAGTAATCTACAGCATCTCCAGAATAACATCGCTGACCAAAAACATATAACACTCCTATGGCTAATGCTTACGTATCAAACTGCAACAAGTAGCTGACTGTTTACAAATTCTCATCTGCTAAAACCAATTAACTATACTTTATCCTGCAGGCAGTGGGATTCAAAAGCCAAGTTTTAGATGCCGCAGCCTGCCGTTCGGACATTGTTTCGGTACGTAGTGTTTATTCAATCTGCTGCTCCAGCTTCTCGAGCAAAAAGCCTTCCTTTCTTCTTCAGGAAGAGAATTGAACATGAATACAGATTTATCACCAATATCATCCTGACGGAAAAAAAAAAGAGTGGTTAAATTTTCAAGCTGAGAACATTAAACTTTGAGTATTAGTTAACTTCAAGAGGAGAACCTTAATTGGCTGTTGAAACTTTCTCGCTGCAAAAACCACGAATAGTGACATCCATACACCCAACAAGCCTAATTTTGCTCTCTGTCCCCGGCTTAGTTGGTAACGTTCTTCTTTGAGTTGCTTGTTGATGTACAGGATTCAAAAAGCCTTTAGAGAGTGCTACATCGACTTTTTCTAAATTTTTTTTAGCGACACGTGGACCTCTGACTCTCCAACATCCATCTCCACATTTTCAAACAAGATCACCAATGCTAATTTTTGTTTGTCAAGAGAGGCTGAGTGGAAAATTTTAGACATTTTCTCTACAAGTTTGATGAACCTATTCATCCTATTATTGTGAGCTTCCCACAACAGATTGAGACAATATAGGTAATTTAAGGCTTCATACTTCAGAAATTTTACAGTATGCGCATTGTAATTTATGGCGCATTGATATATATATTTTTTTGGTGGGATGAAAAATTTAGGATGTTGGGCGAGGAAATGCTTGTGTTTTTGAATTTATCTGATGTCCGATCTATGGAACCCGGAGACCTAGATAATTAAAAAAAATCAAGGGTGCTTGATTAATTGAAGGGTATGGAAATGAAAATGAGATAATTGATAGAAGTGGGGAATGAGAATGAAGAGATTTTTATTCCCCTATTTTACTAAGTAATGACTCATTCCCCTATTTAAGGAATTGAGTCTGTGGGACCCACCACTAATTCCCTAATGCATCAACTTTTCATTTCTTTCTCATTGCCCACTCTCATACCATCCAACCAAGCACTCTCTCATATTATCTTGCCTAGTTCCTCTAAAACCATGATATTCGTGACAATTAAAATTAAAATGAATATAATTAAATAACTGAATTAGGTAAGTATATAATTAAATAACTGAATTAAGTAGGTCTAAGGTATAGTCCAGACAAAAGTAGGAAGACAATCGATCGAGTAAGTCCATCGAATCATGGAAGTCTGTGTGCTTCTCTCATTGTTGTTGATTTTTAAGGATAGCTCCTTGTGAAGCATGGACAATATGGTGAGATTAAAGATAATTAAAAATGATTTATTTATAAAAAATGTGAGATTTAAGCTTATCAAATTCAATTAGAAATAAATGTTCTTTATTATACCATTTTAATTAAAACTTTGACTCTAGCATTGTTTTATATATGTTTTGATAAAATTTAAAAATAAGACCGTAATGATTGTATTTTAGATTAAATCTTCAATAAAAGTTAAAATTATGGTCTAACTTTTTTATATTAATAATGTCATGCGATTTCATTTCTTGAAGACTTTTTGTACATTGAATTGAGATTAAATAGAAGTTCTCTTATGGTGATGCTGTTTGTTAAGTTAATCAAACATTAGTAGTGTTTTTTGTTGAATTAATGTACCTTGTGACGTGATGATGTGGATCACGACTTAATTAGATTTGACTTGTTATTTCAGCTATATATTTTATCAATATCCAACTGTAGATTAAATTATCTATGATTCAACTACACTTTTTAATTGATAACTTTTTCAAATTTAACGTGTTATTATTTGGGTAAAAAACAAAAGACCATTTCAAAATCATTAAAAAGAGCATTTCTTCTTTAAAAAAAAAATCAAAGTACATCCTATTAAATATTTTATATCGAGAATGCTGATTACTTTTGGTATTATTATAACAGTTATATAATAATTATTACACGTTATGACAACTGTAGTTCTAACTGTTACCATTTATGATAGTTAATATAACGTTGTTATAGAATGCAGTAGCTATTATAAATAGCCATTATAACTATTTTAAAATAATTGTCACCAATATAAAATAATTTTGATAAAATTTAAATAATTTCAATCAAATTGATAATGAATAATTTTTTATATAATGGTGTTCAAGATTTAAGAGGTAGTATTTAACTATAATAGTTGTTACAATTATTTTAAAAAGATTTTGACCAATTTAAGTGATTTGAATAAGTTTTAGTAATTTTGATTACGTTGCTAAAGAGTATTTTAATATAATGATCCTTTGTATATAATATTTTTTATAATAATAATAATAATAATAATAATAATAATAATATTATTATTATTATTATTATTATTATTATTATTTTAGCCGCTTGTTATAATATTTAGATATAAAATATATGACAAGGTGTTTTTTTTAATTTTTAATTTTATCCTTATTATTTTAATTAATAATACTTATTATATTAAAAGAGAATTATGCTCATTTAATTTGTTCTCTTTATAATCTCTCTCTATATTGTGTGAAGAAAAAGTACTTAATAATAGGCATTAGTGAAAAATGTCACAATTTTAAAAATTATAAAGAGTATTTTAACACTCTGAGAACAATTTTTAACATGTGAAATACTTTTTAATATATTTTAATTTTACTTAAAATATCGATATATATTTAAAAGTTTTAATAATCATGCGACACGCGAGGGCAAATAATGATATTAGATAAATGAGAAGAAAGTATTAATAGATAAAAAAATATATATATTTAAAATATTTTTCATGACATGAATCACGTTCAAATGACTTTTCATAATAATGATAACATGTTAAAAAAATGATATAATATAGTTAAAATATTTAAATTTTAAAATACGAAGATAAATATGGTTTATTCGATTTTTAGAATATATAAACGGAGCATCCGGTGCCACCACCCAGGATTGCAATTGCTCTCTCTCTCCTCTTCTCTCCTCCGGCGATCTCCTTTTCCTCGGCCTCGCCGGCGTCGATACCCTCCCTGAAAAGCTGTCTTAACAGGGAAACGAAGACGATCCAGCGTGCGAAGGCTTATCCGTTCGGTCCTACGCTGCGATTTCCGACTCCTTTTTGGGTACGGAAAAAGGTGAGTACCGAATCGTTGTGTCTAGAATCTCTCTTTTCTTGGGAACTTAGGTTGGGGGTTTCTGGTTGACTTCGAGCTCGAGATGTTTGTAGATATTGCGCTCGAAGTTCTGCTAGTTCAGGATGCAAGATCTGAAAGTTGTATGTTTTTTTTTTATCTCTTTGTCTGCTTTGCTCTCGGTGGCCGATTTGAGTAGTTCTTTTTTTTTTTTTGCCTGATGGGTGATCAAAGATGACTCTTGTTAGTAGTTAAGCTTTACTTCTCTTCTTCGAAATTCTGTTGTTAGGAATCTTATCTTTAATTAACTCGTGGCCCATTTTAATTCTCTCCACATCAAATCGAATGAACTTCACTTGTGTGGCTACAAAAATTGGAGAAACTTTACTTCTTGCCCTTCTGCTGTTTTTCATGTTCTTCGTTTCTGCAACATGTTAACATGAACAACTTGTTTTCCTCGATGAAGCTGTACTCTACAAGATTATTTATTTATTATTTTTTTAATTGTTGTTTTTATCATTTTTTAATGGAGAAGGGCTACGACACGGTATGCATCAACGTTGGTAATAGATTCTTTAAAGTGAGCTGGACCTATCACTGTCTGTCTTTTCTCTTAGCCTTCCCTATTATTCATCTTACTGGCCCAATCAATATAAAGGACAAAAAGTAGAATAGGGAAAAAAACTCTCCAATCAGTTAGTGGACACTTAATTAAATGAATCGTTAGCGTGGTGAATTGAGCCAAAGTTATCTGTTTGAAAGCTATTTTGAAATTTCATGGAATCTCTTTACTTTCAAGTTTCAATTTGCCTTGTTTTTCAAGCTTTGTTATAATAGGGAGTTTTCTGTATTTAGCTGACACAAAAAAGTCCAAATCATACCTTGAAAGACTTCCTCAATTAACCTTTATTTTTTACTTGCTATCGTCGCCTGAACCACATGCCAAAGCTTTTTGACCATTCAATCTATAATTTTTAATTCTGTTTCAGAGGATCTATATAAATAGGTGTACGTCTATCTCTTTCAATATGCACATCGTCATCCTCCAGGTTGGTTTGATGTAATTATTCTTGAGCTCAATTCCTGGCGGATGTGAAAATGACTCGTTGTTTGACCTTTCTCGTACAAAGGGCCGTTGTGCTAGGGCAAATAACCCCCATGATTTATCCCCTTTCCAAAATGGCCGCCCCACCTTGATTCAATATGCACCTTCTTATTTGAATTTGTATTTCTTCGTGAAGAATTTATTTCTTGTAATCTTGTTGCAGTATTTATACAACAGAATACAATAAGTCAACCAGCTGTTAGAACTGCCCCAAATCTCATTGTTGAATTAATTCTTTTCCACAAACACACAACGTTCCTGGCTTTACTATGATTCCTCAGATCAGTTCATGTTCGCACATGTCTTCTACCTAATGATCGGGGTGTGCTACTGGATAATTATCCCACCTTATTCCTTTACACAAAGAATATTGCCACAGAGATTGAGCTCACATGATACCATCAATAGGTTTTATACTGGGGCATAACATACCTCCAGACATGACAAGCATGTAATTCTACCGTATCATCGAGAAACAAATTTTCAAATATTTTGCAGTTTTCTGCTAATCTGAATATCTTCAGTCTTTGATGCAACATTTGAAATCATTCTACAGATTTAAATAGCATTATGATATTTTGTTGCAAATTTTCTTCCTTTATCTTGAAGGGGAGCAACAATCTACTCAAGAGAGAACCATGTCAATATCCACCAGCCCATCATCAGTTTTGGCTCCAAAATTGCACTATGATAATGATGATGAGGTTCCTTTGCTCACTGCTGTTAATGATGAGCATGGCGGTGTCATTGTTGAAATGAAGGATCCCATGAATTCTACAGATTTCAGTATTTCATTAAGAGCATCCTTAACAAATTGGAAGAAGCAGGTATTTACGTCTATCACTAAATTGTTGGGGTAGATCAGTCATTTCCCATCTGCTTGGAAAACAGTTCTAGTATAAACGGGCTCGTGCATACGTTGTGATAACAAGTGTTTCATATGCCAAGTTTATTTATAATTTAACATAGCTGTAAAATGTGGATAGATATATGGTTACGTATAATTATCAACACACAAAGTTCAAACCTTTTGCCTTGTTTTTGAAAATATGGTATATTTGAGGGCATAAGTTTATAGATAAGGATTAGGCAGTTCCATAAGCACAATTCTGATGTGATTCCATGTAAACTGCTATGCAACTGACTTTGCATATGATTTACACTAATTGTAAAATGTATAGTAACTTTAATCAATAATTCAAACTCCGTCTTACATTTTTAGAACTAGCAAATGTGAAAAACGATATCAAAAGATAATAGTTAAGTCTACATAGTATGACACTAGAACAAAAAGCTACAGTCGAAACCTTAATTGTCCGTTTACTTGGGAGTGCGGAAAGCAAAATTAAGGAAAAGTTTTCGTCGTTTACTTTATTAAAATTTTTAGAGGGAAGAGAAATGCAATTCATCCGTGGATAGCTTAGTCTTTTGGAGCTAAAATCGATCATATCAAAATCGGACGGAAAGCAACGGATGGGAAAAAATGACGCATGTACCCCTTTACATTCACAAAATTACACTATATACTTTAAAAAATGACGCATTGCCCCTTTACATTCACAAAATTATGCTATATGCTTAAAAAATGATGCATGTACCTCTTTTAATTCACAAAATTACATCATATACCTAGAAAATGACGTATGCACCCTTTTTTATTTATAAAATTACGTCTCATATATTCACCTTCCTTAATCAGGTAAACAAGCACATAAAGGAAGAGCTTTCTTCGCTCTTTCTCTTCTCTTCCTCCGTGGATAATTTTTCACCATGGATAGTTTTTCACCATGGATTCCTTTCCCTTCCTCATTTGCCCTTTAGAGTAAATAGAGTATAAATGCATCACTATTTTCTCCAGAAAACTGTGAAGTACTAAATTGGAAGAAAAAGTTGAGTGTATATAGTAGACAACTTAAATTTGAGTTTAAAGCCACTTTAATTTACGCACCTCCTTTGTGGCCTAGGCATCTTCCTTGTATAACCATTATCACCTCTATGCTTGTAGCTTGTTTCAAGAACTTCAACTTTTGCACCTTCACTTGGAAGAATTTTACACAGATTGGGTTTTTTGAGTAAAAATAAAAATTATTTTTCCAACACTTGAATTTCACATGACAATAAATATATCTGGCTTTCTTTATACCTTGAAGGAAATGGAATCATTTTACCTATTATTTACTTATTTTTGTACATTGAGGCTTGAGCAACCTGGCTTTCTTTGCTTTTCTTATGTTTAGAAGGCTAGTATACACAATTTATACAAGCTTCCGTTTTGAAGTATAACAAGGATTAGGGAATATCCAATAAGTACTAGGGTTGTTGTTTCTTGGGTTTTGTTAACTACACCACCTTTATTGAGAAACATTTGTAGCTTCCTTCAACTCAGTTTCAGTAAGTTCTTGTACAAATGCTCAGTTTCCTTGGAGGTTGATGGTTGGCATTACTTTTTCAATTCCTTTTTCAGGGTATAAAAGGTGTTTGGATTAAGCTTCCAATAAAACTTGCAAATCTTATTGAAGTTGTCGTTCAGGTAATTAATCTCTCAGGACAATTACTAATACAGACTTATTATCTGATTCTTAATAAATGTATTGTCGTATCCATTCAAATATTAAACAAGAAAGGGCTCCCTAAAAAATTTCAAATGCTATTACAAATCTTACATGTCCTAGCATAATCATGGGGGTATGTCAGCCAACAAAATTTCTTAACCATTTATATTTAGAATTAAGACTATTCATAGATGCAGATGTCCTATTTTAATATTTAAATACTTACGAATTTAAGTTTTTCACAACAAAAAAAAAATCCCTTCTTTGTGGATAAACACATGCTGCTTATTCTCTTCACATAATTCTCACTGGCATTACTTTTATCACTCTGTAATATATGTTGATGCAGGAGGGATTTTTATACCACCATGCAGAACCAACTTACTTAATGTTGGTTCGTTGGCTTCCTAATACTCAACACACTATACCTGCTAATGCCTCACATAGAGTTGGAATTGGGGCTTTCGTGATGAATGATAACAGAGAGGTATCTCAAATGAAAAAATCTATGCTTTCCTTTTCAATTTTATACATGATAGCTAAAACCTGGCATGGTCCTTGTCTATCTATCTGATTAAGATGAACCACTATTGTCTTTTCCTTTGTATATCTATATATATTTTAAGATGTTTCTTTTATATTTTTCATGGCTTACCATTGTTGTTGGATTCTTTAATGTATTGTTAGATTTTGGTGGTGCAAGAGAAGAATGGCATACTTAGAGGATCAGGGTTTTGGAAATTTCCTACAGGAGTTGTGGAACAAGTTAATATTCCAACCTGAAATATAAGGCAAAGTACTGATGATTCTGGACAAGAATTTCTGTCTAATAAAAGAACCTCGTTTTTTTTTGTAGGCTGAAGATATACATGTGGGAGCAATAAGGGAAGTAAAAGAAGAGACAGGAGTATGTAATAAATACGAACCTTTATTTTGATTTTTAATACACAAAAGAGAGAAAAAAATATACAAACTTGGGAGATGTTTGTACCATCAATCAGTCTAAATGAATTTTCTGTTTTCTTACAGATTGATACTGAATTTGTTGAAGTTCTTGCATTCAGGTATTGTTATATACTCATACTTCGTAATGATCTTGTATAATCATTGTTCTGACATTCATATACTGGTGAAATTCCATGCCACATATATCAGTGTATTTATGCAACCTTAGGGCCAATTGAACATAGGTTGATAGATTATTCTAGAAACATCTTTCAAATTCAATCCTCTTAAATGTATCATTTCGACCATGGACTGAAATGATTACTATGCCAGTAAAAGTCACTATGTTGTTTTGTGTTGATTGTGATACCAATTAATGCTTTTCATCTGTTTCTTGTAACACGAACAGGCAGAGCCATAAAGCATTCTTCGAGAAGTCAGATTTCTTCTTTTTATGCTTGTTGCGCCCACTTTCATTCACCATTCACATACAAGAACTAGAAATTGAAGCTGCCACGGTAGAGATCTTTTTTTATTCCATCTTTTCTTCACCTTATCTACATTTCTTTAGCTACCGATACATTCAGAAAGTAACAACACATTGTGTTCTCACATTTCTTTAGAGAAAGATACATATGTCTCATGTCGAACCTCGTCTAGTATCTCGTTTGCTTCAATGTTAATCGAAAATTAATGCAGAAGCATGATGTAATCATACGATCAATTTCATTATGCAGTGGATGCCGATTGAGGAGTATGCAAAACAACCCTTTGTCCAGAATCATGAGCTGCTGAAGTATATTCTTGATGTTTGCTTGGCAAAGATCGACAGAAGCTACTCTGGATTCTCACCTGTTCAAATAAGCTCAACTTTCTTTGGCCAAGAAAGAGAGGACTGCCTCTTCCTAAACAGCAGAGACTTCAATTATTAAAGACCTGTAGAGTGACCC
This sequence comes from Kaempferia elegans, assembly GCA_037974815.1. Taxonomy (NCBI): domain Eukaryota; kingdom Viridiplantae; phylum Streptophyta; class Magnoliopsida; order Zingiberales; family Zingiberaceae; genus Kaempferia; species Kaempferia elegans. Next base: position 5,701 of record JBBPFQ010550293.1, on the reverse strand, counting down.
TCGGTAGGCCCCTTTTCGGCTAGCTAATCCTGCTGAGATTTGGTTCCAGTCATGGCTGACTTCTAGAAGACCAGGATAACAATCTGGCCAAAAAATGGCATATGAGGGCTCCTCTATAGGATTTGCATTCTTGGGAATGTTTGTTTTCGATGTTTACTGTTCTCAGCTGTGATATATGACTTCAAAACAACTATTTGTCCATTTTACACAAGTTGTAATGTGGAATCTTTGTTGTAATAAAAGGTGATTAGGTTTTCCTCATAGTCTATCCCAGATTATGCGAAGTCCTGTGAAATCTTTATGATTAAAGGGATGCATTCACTTTAGTTTTGAAATGTAGACAATAAAGTCAACTGGGTCGATTTTCTAGTTGATTTTGACCAAAATGCGACCCAACTGATTGTTTCTATCGCTGGCCAGATTATTCCCTTTACAAATGTGTTGTGTTTTTGCACTTTGTTATTGATATACCTCAGTATATCTGTCTAGGATATGAATCATGTGAGGAGGACGTATCGGTCAGGCATATCTGCTTAGGAGCATGATTTGTTTGGGTCAATTCCTCGAGGAGATGGTGGTACGTCAGGATGTCACAAGGCTTCAATCGTGTACTCACTTTGGGAATATTCAAATCGGGAACATTCTCGATCAGAAACATCCTTGAAATAGACTATACATGACTTTAGTCGCACACTTACTTTGGGATCTCCAATCAGGAACATCCTTGAAACATGCCACATAGGATTTCAAACATACATTCACTTTGAGAATATTTCGATTGGGAACATTCCCGTAACAAGATATACTCTATTAACATTCCTTACTAAGAATGTCCTCAAGATGGTGCGCTTGAGTCACAAGAAAATCCTTGACCAAGAATATTCCTGAGTTGGCCCCCTTCGATCTAAATGTCTGACCGACTTCGATAGAAAGATGTCAGTAACTGCTATTGACAAGATTGGCAACAACAAATGAGATTTGCAACTACCATTCGGACGACATCAAATGTATAATGTCATCATCATACATTTGACACCCGACACAGCCCCATACCCCTGGCAGTTCATAGGCGGCCGCGTGGCGACTCAAGTGGACAATGAGGTTTGACAGTATAAAAGGGTAAGTGAAGGTAAGTTTTTTATGCAAACACATGTCCTCTCCTTCATGTTTTCTAGTTTTCTTTTTTCTTTTCATCTTAGTGCTGGCTTGACTGCCAGAGAGATCACGCTAGCCAAGTTAACGTCATGTGTATTGACATGTAATCCCCTATCACCATGTCCTATTCATTTTGGCAGCTCATAGGCGGACGAATGGTGACTCAAGCGGACAACGAGGTTTGACGGTTTAAAAGGGTAAGTGACAGTGAGCTTTTTCCGCAAACACATGTTCTCTTCTTCATGTTATCTAGTCTTCTTTCTACTTTTCATCCTAGTGCTGGCTTGACTGTCGAAGAGATCACGCTATCCAAGTTGACGTCATGCGTATTGACATGTCAGTATAGAAGGAGATCGAATCCTCTGTCTTAGAGCATCCTTGTCCTCGTGTCCCATTCATTTTTTTTTTAGAATTTTTTTTAAGCTTCCGATTGAGTCAATGAGACTATACCTTTAGGATTTAGATGTTGAATTATAATATTAAGTACACAAAAATTTTTAAATCAAATTTTTTTTTTGGATGTGTACAAAGTGTATAGAGTATACAGTGTAAGGCCCTTAAGATATCATTTTTCATATGAAATTTTTTTCGATTTGAAAATTTTTGTTTGTTTAATACTATAACACAATCCTTAAACTCTAAAGATAAAATCTCATTGGCATAATCAGAAACTTAAAAATATTAATAAAAAAAGAGCGAGCTTCCTCCTGACTTCTTGTCCCTCGGATCGCTGCGCGTGTCCTTCTTATCCCTCGGATGTGCCGAGCCCGTTGACTCTCTTTCTCGCGTTATCATTCTCGTCCACCGCATTTTTCGCTCGACTTCTTATGTTTCTAAGCTCATGCACACTTAGACATAATGTTAGCAAACCACAGAATCTAACCTAATTTGGTTGGTCACATCAAAATCAGCCAGGGGATTAACAAGTTCCTCTTTTTTGATATGAGTAGCCAAAGTTAAGTTGGAGTAAATTTAGTAAAAATTTTAAGCAATTAAATGCAGCTAAGGGCAATAAAAAGATTTATAAATTTATTACTACTTCCCCTTACACTTAACAATTTCTCCCCCTTTGATCATATAAAAATTATGGGTTAAAACATAAATACAAATTCTAAGTTAAAATATAAATATAAATTCTAAGTTAAAATATAAATATAAATTCTAAGTTAAAACATAAATTTCTAAACGAAATATGAATTTTGAATAATCTGTCATATACTTAAAGAATTAAAAAAATATTTCGTAGCCAAAAAATTATGAAAAAATTTTTAAGTGTTGAAAAAAATAATTCCATGAAAATAAAGTTTAATTTTTTAAAAATTCAATTTTTAACTATTTTTAATATTAAAAATTACTATTTAAATAGAAAAAATCACAGAAAATTTATTTTTTGTTAAAAAATTCTAACACTTTCTCGAATGATGTATGTTTCTATTTTATAACTCAAATAAAAATTTTAGAACAAAAATCCATTACAAAGGTAAAGAAAAAAAATATTTTGAATTAAGGTAGACATTTTCTGAGAAATTTTTTAAAAAAGTATGTTCTGAGTTCCAAAAATATTTATAATTTTTATAGATGTGTAAAATAAATACTAGATTTATTGAAAAACTATAATTTTAAAAAATAATATTTGAGGAATTTTTAAAGTTTAAAAATAATTTGTATTAAAAAATTCATAATAAATAATATAATCGAAACAAATTTTGAAAATTTTTATGTTAACAGATAATATTTTTATTATTCATGGAAAAATAATTTGGCAATAAATTCATAACTAAATCTCTACGAATTTAATTTTGAAGGAAAATCAAAAGAATTATGCACTTAAAGCCTAAAAAAGTACAGAGTTAGACATGCTTTAGAAATTAAATATTGATTTCTTCCTACTGATTTAATTAAATACCTCCTAGGGACATATTTTTAGGTAATTCTTCTAATTTTCCCTTGATGGTATTTGTAGTATAGTTTAATCCAGAATATTGATAATGTCTATTCCTATATGTGCATGCAATTGCGTTTTCTAGTGTTTCTATTTTCTCTTTTAAGTTTTCATTTTCTAATTTTAATTTATCAAAGTCTGTTAGCAGAAATTTGTTTCATTTATGTATTTTCTTTTTCAAGTTTAGCAAGATCTTTCGAAATCATTTTAATAAACTTGAAGGATTGATCGGGAGTTAGAACACATACCTGATTTACCTTTTGTGCTAGTTTTCCGGATGACTCTCCTCTGAGTCGATGCTCTCTCAGGATGACTCTCCCCTGAGTTGATGCTCATCTTTGAGTCCTCTTGGTGACTTGCCATCAGTACAAGTCTGGCGTAGACTTCGATCTCGAATTCAGAGTTTGACTCGTTCCACGTTGTCTTCAGGTTCTTGTGCTTCAGGTTGTTGTGTCTTTTGCTTTTGTCTTTGAGTTTTGGACAATTGTCCTTGATATACCCTTCCTAGTGGCAGTTATAGCACTTGACTTTTTTTTTTCTTTATTTCCTTTCCTGTGACTTAAGGAACTTATTATATATATTTAAAGAATTTATTTAAATTATGTACCATAAAAGATACTTCGTTTTCATCCACTGTCGAGTCTGACTCGGGTTCATCCTTCCTTGTTGCTTTCAGTGTCATGTTGAATTCTTTATTTGATCTACAAATCTCGTTTCGTGAATTTCAAAAGTGGAAAAAAGTTCTTCGAGACTGCTTGTATTTAAATTTCTAGAGATATAATTAGCATGTACTAAAATCAACCAATTTTGAGTCCTAGGAAATACATTTAAAACATACCTTATTGAATCTTGATTGCTTACCATTTCGCCGAGATTCATTAGCTCGGTGATAAGCTCCTTCATCTTCGCGTGTAGTTGCGCAACCTTTTCGCCTTCTCACAATTTTAGGTTAATGATCTGGTTCTGGAGTAGGTCTCGTCTCGCGAGCTTCGCTTCGCTTCGTCGGTCCCTTCCTGAAACTCTAGGAATTTTTTCCAGAGCTCTTTTTCTTAGGAGTAAGACCTGATCTGACTTACCTCCTAAGGCGGTAGCGGGCTGAGTAGATGGAATTCCGCCTTTCCGTTGGCCATGAATTCTGCTTACTCTTTCTTCGATCAGAGTTCTTTATTCTTACTTTCTCCATTGTGGTCAATAGGGTACACAAATATATTTTTTAAAATTAGAAAAATATCGAAATATATTTTGAAAAATACATCCATCTTCTTTTCCTACTGTCTGAATTCTCCCTCGAACTTCAACGGGTAGATGCTTGCTCTGGCCATTTCTCATGCTTCATTCGACAGTTAGTCCTACGGAAGTACTCTTGCTCTGATGCCACTTGTAAGACCCTTGTGGTCGGCAAGAGGAGGTCGTTAAGCCTGCAAATACTAACAATACCTTTCACAATCTACTTAAAGTTAAACCAAACATAATTAAAGTAATTAAATAAAGCAGAAACTAAATTAGGTACGAGACAAAAGAGAATTACTTAGATCGCAATCAACGGATTGCTACTCCAAGGAAGACTAGCTCGATTCATCGAAAACTCTTTCGTCGGAGGCGGAGAAGCCTCGTACACAAAAATTAAAGCTCGAAAGACTTTTAGCTCGAATACAAGAAGTTTACAAGTGATTTGGTGTCTTCAAAATATTAGACCAGAGCTCTATTTATAGCTCTAGTACAGATCTGACCATTGAGGTTCCGAGGGCCCGGACCAGATCTGGGCGCCCTATCTCAATGCTACGTCACCATCTGCAATGGCAATGCGATAAAATATTATCGACTTTCGGGCGCTTGGGTGATGTCGGGCATCCGGAATAGGGCTTACTCGAACCCTTCATCCGTCCTTTCCTCGAGCGAGCTTCCTCTCGGTTTCTCGTCCCTTGGACCGCCGCACACGTCCTTCTCGTCTGCCAGTGTACTCTTCCACAGCTTCTTGTCCCTCGAATGTGTCGAGCCCGTTGACTCTCTCTTGTGCCATCCTTCTCGTCCGCGGTGTCATTCGCTCGACTTCTTGTGTTCCTAAGCTTCTGCACACTTAGACACAATGATAGCAAATAATAGAGCATAACCTAACTTGGTTGGTCACATCAAAACCAACTTAGGAACTAATACTATGCTTAGTGGTGATCACAGTTTGCCATTGTATTTTGGATAAATGGCATCCATCATGACCTCTAAACACTATTTGAAGGGACGAATATGTTATAAGAAAATTACATTGAATGCAATCCTTGACTTCACAACTCAACATCAACTTTCAAGATTCGGTGAATCCTTTCCCGACTTGGCATCAACATCAAGACTTAGCTCTCGTTGACTCGATGACTTGATGGTCAAACGATATCTCTCCCAACATGACACTCAAGAAGAGGCAACCCACTCAGATTTGGCTGACAAGGTAGTCGGATGACGCTGTTGGGATGTATACTGAAAGCCTAGCCTTTTGTATAGACATCTTTATTTTGAAATAAGAATCACAAGATCATTACCTGCATTTTATGATATGTATTATTGTCCGATACTTTACGTTGTAGATAACATGGTGCTTGGTATGACACAGAA
>JBBPFQ010549194.1:0-15998 GCA_037974815.1 Kaempferia elegans | reverse complement strand
TGTAAGGATAAATATTAGAGATGACAATGAGTAAGATTCAGGATGAATTTTATATTCTTCGTCCTCGTACCCATTGGATAATGAATATTTATCCTCATACTCATATCCATTAAAGAATATATCTTCTATACTAATAATTTTTTTTCCATCCAACTATCATCATTAAATAAAATCATATTAGAATTAACATTGTATTATATTTTGTTTCCATCCAACTATCATCGTTAAATAAAATCATATTAGAATTAGCATCGTATTAAATATATATATATAATTGAAAAATATATTAACATCTATATAGCCTAACGAGTCGGATATTGACTTTCAGTATTCAGGTTGTATATCATATATTGATAGTCCTTTTATTTACTTCCATTCGAATCGGATATTAAATCTTGTATTAAATTTGAAGGAGATTATCATCCCTGATTTATAACTGTAATAATTGGAGACTGTCATTGGCAAATTTAGGCAATAATTGAAGAGATTTTGATGGATTTTGATGGGCTCTCCTTTTTAAATTAAAGTCAAACGGACACTTCATTTAACACAAATTGCCCAAAATTTTCTTATATTATTTGATTATCCGATCGTGTAAGTATGTATGTAGCAACCAACTTTTTCCACAACACATAGAGCTAATTGATAGTTTCTATCGCTTATATATTTTGATTTTGCTTTCCTGAGTGATAAGTTGGCTAAAAAAATATTTCAACAAGTAAATGAACGATGATAACTCCATGACACTCGTTGTATTTTAGATGAGCACTATCTGATCATGATAGACCATGTATAATCTAGTATACTTTTTACTGCTTGTAAACTTTATCAAAAATATTTTTAAATTAATTAAAATTATTTTTAAGATACCTAGCTATTTAGATAACCCGACTTAACCGCAAAAGTAATGTATCACAACTACAACACTATAACATATTGTATTAGTTGTTACAGTTTGACGGTACTTATATTTTGAATATAAAAAACAAAACTAGTTTTAAAAAAAAAAAAAAAACAACCCTTTGTCGGGCTAACGGATTCTGTCAAGTTATGACTTGTCCGACAAGGAACTCGCGTTATCGACTCGGAACTGAGTTGAATCGGACTCATCGAGAATCCCTCGGATCTAACGTCAGTGGTGCACTTCGTACTCACCGTTGCGAGGATTCCCGCTTTTATTCTCAGCGACCGTCGGCCGGCGACGACAGGTGTTCCTTCCTTCTCTTCGTCTTCCGATTTGATCCAGTGAGTTGTTTGGAAAGCCTTCATGGGCATTCTTCTTCGCTTCTCCCTCGGCTCTGGCACATCGTTCCATACGCTTTTCTTGGTGAACGTCATATGGTTTCTAGGGTTCTTCATGACTCGCATAAGATACTCTATTGTTTTTGTTAGCGTCGATATTTATTGATTGATAGGTTTGATTACAATTTTCCTACAGCTTGTTCAATGAACCCAGTAAAGAGGTTGCCGAGGAGTGTTCACGGTCCCCTGAGATCTAGCGTACTTATGGTTGACTTTCCGAGAGTGGTGGAAGAGTTGGTGAACAATAGTCTAGATGCTGGTGCCGCTAAGGTGTGGCCATAATTTCAATTTCTTACAATTTATGTTTGTTCATATCATGGCACGGCGACTAATTCATTGTTGTCCTTGTTCATTCTCTCACGTGACATATGTAGTTTATTTCTTCATTGTTGCCTCTAATTCACTTCTACTTCCAGGTATCTGTTTTTGTAAATGTGAGAACATGTTATATCAAAGTAGAAGATGATGGTGCGTGAATTTACTTCTTTCATCATTTTCTTTTTAAATTTCATCTTTTAGAAATACTCGCTGAAAAGGTATGTATATCCTTTTCTCTGATTCCAGGTCATGGTATTACGAGAGATGAACTGGTCATATTGGGAGAAAAACACGGTCTGAAACTCTTTCTCTCTCTCTACCATCTTATGGGCTGATGAAAGTGCATGTTTTTAGTGAAATTAGAGTTCTATCTGTATACCGGTGTTGGATACCTTTTGGAATTTTATTGAATAGGGTGTGAATTGAGTCTCGCCGACATTTGTTGAGCTTGATGAAAATGTTTTAATATATTTCTTATATGTCATGCTTCGCTAGCTCATTGGTTATACCTTTTTAGCACTATAAGCAATAACTTTTCTGCTGTGGTACAACATTCCTTTTGCTTGGCAGCATCCTTCTATTGAACAATAGGATAAATGGCATTCATGTTTTTATTACTTTTCTCTGTTATGAGAGTTCCAAATTAGATTTATATTACATATGCCCAATTGAATTTGATGGTGCTCGAGCATAGTTTCATTTTTACCAGTTGCCTCCTCGATTGCTATAATTCTCATTCCTATAATGTCAATGGCCAGCTCAATTCTCTATTTAAACCTCTCTCACATGAATCACTTTATACTGTAGAATGTAGAGGACTTATTACCATAGAGTATATTTATTGGCTCGATATTTTGACTGCTAAGATAAAGAAGTCTTATGGTGTGCCAACAGCAACTTCAAAGTCTGCTCTCTTGGATGACATAAAAGTTGGCTGTCATGGATTAGGTTATGAAGGAGACATGATGATCTCACTTTCAGATATTTCAATAGTTGAAATTCGAACAAAGGCACGAGGCAAACCCAATGCATATTGCAAGATTATAAAGGTACTGATTTTGCTTGATCAGTGGTTAGATAAAATTGGACTTAAATTTCTTCAATAAAATATTTTAAATTGCCAGGGATCAAGGTGCTTATTTCTTGGAATTGATGATCAGAGAGAAGATGTTGGTACAACAGGTAGTTTCCTTCCCCCGAGAGATCCTTCTAGACCCCTTAATTTAAGGGATTAAACATAGTTGATGATGGTGATGATTATCTTTCTAGATTATCTGAATCAGAATTATCAAGTTTGTGCTATCTGTTGTAAATTTTATTACTCAATTCATCTAATGAAATACTGAATTCTAATTAATCCAGCACAAGTACCCCAGTCCTAAAATGGTGCCTTATGGCTCTCTCTCATCTCCTGCAGTTGTTGTTCGAGATTTATTTTACAACCAACCTGTCAGGAGAAGATACATGCAATCTAGGTTGCTTTCTTTAAACTTGTGCACCTTGTCTTGTAAGTTTATATGCTTGCACTGTTGGCTATGTGTTAAACAATTTTAATTGGGAATCTATCTTTTGTTTCACTCATCAAGCTCACAAAAAGTGATTCATTGTGTGAAGAAAGTTATTGTACGAGCTGCTTTAGTCCACCCACAAGTTTCTTTCAAACTGATTGATATTGACAGGTGCATCTTTTTACCAATTCCTTACTGCATATTTGTATATATCTATCCAGTTAAATGTTCTTGTGTATTATGATGCAGAGAAGATGAGCTACTTAACACAGTGCCCGCCTCATCTCCTCTGCCTTTGGTTTCTAGTATGTTTGGCGAGGTATCTTGTTCACTTCGCGAAGTGGGTTTCTCTGATGGTATACTTATGCTTTCTGGATATATTTCTCGACCAGGCGAAGTTTTCTCTATGAAGGTTCATACTTAACTTAAGAAAAACAACATTGTATATCTGATGTATATTTGTTAATAACAGACATTGCACTTTTTCAGGCTCTCCAGTATCTATGTATCCTTTTTTCCTCTTTGGTTCTGGTTAAACTCTCGACAACTTGGCATTGCCTTCTTAATTCTATTCAGATGTGAACTTGAGGTTTGTCAGCAAGGGCCCAATTCATAATTTGCTCAATAATCTGGCATCAACAATTATGTGTTCCTCAGCTCTTCACTCTGTTGATCATCTTCTGCAAGGCAGAAAGAGACGAAAAATACAAGCCAATCCTGCATTTATACTTAACCTACACTGCCCTTTTTCTCTTTATGGTATTCATTTTGAACCATCAAAGACAATTGTTGAATTCAAGGTGCTAGCTCTTTTACTTTTATATGTTCTTAATATTATTTGTGCAAATACTCAATTTCTTTCTTTAACATCTCTAACCTTTTACTGCAACAATAAAAACCTCCAGATATTGTTCATTTCTAAGTTCTACAAATTTCTAACATCATACCTGGGAGTCACTTCACTTTGACTTCTGTATGATCAACTTTATATGTATCAACACACTCAACAGCCCCAACATCAACAAGCAATGTTAGTCCCAACATGTGGTTGGCCATTGAGATTTTATACCTCTAGTGAAATTTATGCAAGGCTATGTCACTGTTTATGTCTAGATATTTTGAACCACTTCTGATGATATTATTTAGATTTTTTTTTGTCTCTGTATATATCCTAGACTTTCAACTAATCAATTCAGCTTGTTTAACTTTATAATCTATGATCATTTTTGAAATTCCTATACTCTTAATTTATTTAATCCTATTTTATTTTCTAGTTGATCTAATTGCTCCTGGTGATAATATATTTTAACACCATCTAAAAAAGCAGTCTAGGTGTCCGCATGTTCTGCAAAGGATCGTATCGCATAAAGCACAGCCGGTCCCCATGTGGTTGACTTGAATATGCAGCACTAGATGGTCTACGCAGCCCATGTATATGCACACACAAAAAACTGAAAAGTAGGTTCGTTCGAAGTTTCAGACCTGTTTATTTTGTTTGTCCAAGTTGAGAGAGCTCTTGAGCCATTGCAATTTCATTATGACATTTTTTTCTTTGTTAGACCTTGAGTGGACATCTCTTATGAAACATCCCTACTTTTCTTGTGTGACCTTAAACATTAGTTATAGGTCTTGACTTTTTAAGTGTTGTTCTGAAGGATGTTATTTCATAAAATACGCAGTTAAGGAAAAAAGTTATAATGACTTGACTTGGATTCTTTTCACAAAATCTTTATTCATTTTTCTGAAATGTTACGCCATGGAATAGTCTAGTGAAGATTTATCTCTTTATAATAGATCATCAATTTGTGGTATTTTTGTTTTGAACTAGTGATGGGTCTGAACCCTTTATAGACCTGCTTGCTAATGCTCTCTGAAATAGAACTTCTTTTGCATTTCACTTGGAATAATCTGGTTCAAGTAATATTTACTTTTTCAGTCTATAGTTGCAATTTTTGGAAGGTGTGGTTACATCTTGCTCTTTCTTGTTAGGACTGGGAAAAAATCTTAACATTCTTTGAGGAAGCTGCTAGACATTCTTGGCAGCAACATTTGGCACCTCCTCAGCAAGGTGCTACTCTTAGACATGTTCTTGCAAATTTAAGGAACGTGATGTTGTGTTCTTAATCACATGTATCTATTGCTCATCTGTTGTCTGTCTACAGAAATTTTTTTCCCCATAAAAATCACAGACCTAGAAAATGTGAAGCTCAATACGAAGGTGTATACAGTGTTTCTTGATAAACAAATTTTTATTTCCAATGATTGGATGTATGCTCAATTAGTTTAAAGCTGTATTGTGCCATATTTTTCCTTGAGTTTTTTTTCTTTTTTTTTTTTTTTTGCAAAATTTTCTTTAGTGGCTGACATGTTAAAATTCACATAGTTGAAGTTTGGAGTAAGTTGTTTCAATTGTTTCCACTGGATATTGTTTTCAGAGACTTCCATTAGAGATACTACTAAGGGCGTTAGCTTCATGAAGAAGAGAAGCAGTTGTCAGATACAACAGAACTCTCCCCAGACACAAATGACAATCCCACTAGGTTTTAATTCAGAAGATACCGATGTTTTTCAAGATCATGGAAGGTCAAAGAAATATCTCAATAAATGTTTTAGGAATTCTGAATTATGTCAATTTGAAATTGATAAGATCAAGGAGTCAAGTCCTCTCCAAATTTTCAAGGAAAGTGCAGAAAAATTGCTTGATTCGACACACCGTAACATCACTTGCATGGACATTGATTCTTATAAGGGTTTTAGCAATTGTTTGTTGCAAAATGATGTTATTTCAGATCCTGTACCTCAGTTTGTAGACGAGCATGATATACTAAATTCTTGTTCTAAGTACATGCGTTCTGAAGAAGTAGGAAACTCCAGTGAGGCGGCAGCTTCTGATGCTACTTCACCTAAGTTTCAGGATGCCAAAATAAAATATCAACAAGTTGAGTTTTCACCTCCCTTTTGTTCTTTGCTCAGCAAATCATGTACTAAATCTACTAATAGCTACTCTTTAATGAAAAATATGAACCATGGCTCACCATACTACTCAAGGCATAGTGAATCGAATTGCAGTATTGATTGGCCAAGAAGTGGCTTGTTTTGTGACGATATAGATCTCATGATTTCTGAATATAACATTAAGCATTTAAACAACAGAAGTACATTTCCTTGTGAAATAGTTGATGTCTCTATTCCTTCTTTTCCAACAGTTAGAAAATGCCAGACAACTAAGCATCCTTATGTCTCATCTAGTGATTTGATCAGCCCTTATTCCTTTGGTCATGGTTGCTTAAGCAGTGCCCAGGGGTTTGATATTGGTCTACGAGAGTGGGCAATTAGTCCCCATTATGAAACTCCTGGCTTATGTACCTGGCCTACAAGATCAACTGCAGAGGAATTTGGCCCTAAAAATAGGGGCCTTTTAGAAAGCAAATTGATGCCTTTTGAAGGTTATGAAAATTGGCCTTGTCAGAAATCAGAATGCAAAGATGAATGTCTGAGTCCAACTCAGGATCGTTCAACTGTTCTTTTTCCACGTGAAAGATGCATGGCAACCAAACTGGACTGGAATTTCTCACCAAGTCCCATAAGTAAAACACACAGTTTTCAACTTGCAGATGATATGGACTTGGAAAATGTTTGCTTATCTCCTACAGCAACTAACTTGGACTGTAATCTCTCTCAAAATCCGTTGAGAAAAGCATATAGTTTTTGCCCTCCAGATGATATGGTATTTGACAATATTTGCTTATCTGGTAAGGTAAATGATGATATTAGCTGCTTTTCTATAGGAACTTTGGATTACAGTTACATGGAGGATAAGCCCAAATGGGATGCTGTGCAAAAGGATACTGTGAAGGTAAGAAACCTGCAGGATGCGCAAGAATTTCAAAGTAAACGTTTACCTTTGAATTACATGGGAAGATCAAGAAGAAGTCAGTCAGCTCCTCCCTTTTACAGAGGCAAGTGCAAGTTCTCTGTCCTTGGTTGTCCAACCACTGTAGCTGCAAAGAAACCTAGTTCTCCATTCTCCAAAAAATCAATTGGTACGACAGCTAATTTTTTAGAGTATTTTCTTCTTTGCTTAAGCCTGTTTTGGTGCTGCTGGCATTCATGGATTATATATGCGCTTTTCATTTATTTCTGAATTCTAGTAGTTTGTTTTTTTATCTGGCAAATACTACATGTTCACCAGGTGATTTGTCACACCCTCATGCATCTCAGCCGTTCCTGCAGCCTTTCGCCTCTGAGGATTGCCTGCCAGATTCCATGTAGCTTCCTTGTTAATAGTTTTCCTTTGATTGTTTGCCATTTGAATGGTCATTTATTAATTTCATTTTTTTTTTGTTTTCCTTAATTAGAGAACCCAGTAGTGAAAAGCTAAAAATCTATGATGTAAGATACCCCTGCCCAGACAATGCAATCAATTATATACAAGAAGATTCAACATCTGAGCTGGTTAAATGGCGTCCTGGAGTTTACCAGACTAAGGTTTAATATCCCTGATTTGTCAAGTTGAGTTGATTTATGATGCAATCGACTTGTGATGAATGAACAATTTTTTTCTTCATTTACCTTAGGATGGTGACAGCTCACAGAAATCTTTCCAACAGGCTGATGATATACTTGACATTTCTTCTGGTCTCCTACATTTCACTGGTGACTCATTAGTTCCTGAATTAATTGATAAAAATTGCCTGCATGATGCTAGGGTGCTCCTTCAGTTGGACAATAAATATATTCCAGTGATGGCTAGTGGAAATTTGATGGTCATTGATCAGGTATCAGCTTTTCCTTTTGTGAAGATGTGGTGAAAATGATTGCTCAACATTGCTAATGTAGCAAATGGATTATTGTTTAGATATTTCAGAAAAATCATCTTTTTTTCTACCATCTGTGGTGAATGTCTTACTTATTCACACTGAACATTAACAACCGTTTAGTGTCTGTTTTTTTGACTCACCAATGATCAAATCTTGATGTTCATTCTCATGCTAGCTTACTTATTGGATATTGGATGCATAGTGATTGAGGTGCTTTGAGAGAGTTAACTTTTTATGTGCTTCAAGTAGCTTGCTTGTGCTTTACGGATAAGACATCTAATATGCAATTCTCTGCTGTACATGCCAAGCTTGAATTATGGTTTAGTAATGCAATTTGATTTGTAGGATTGGTCCTGTTACACCAAATGATGTTAACTTGGTGTTTTTCTATACTCGGATATATATTTTTTATTTGAACATAGCAATATTTAGGTTTATTGACGATCTTGAATTTGAATTAGAGATATTTGAGTTGGTTATAGTTTGAGAGAATCTGACCCAAACGTGCCAAGTCATATGGATTATGCCATCCACTAGGGAGTATAATTAGAAGACAATCAGAAATTAAGGAGATAGATATGTATTTGTATTGGATCCTTGGTTAGCCAGCATTTTGGAATTATGGGCAAATTCCATGTACCCCGTTGGAACTTCAGGCATTCCATGTATCCAATATCCCAAATCTCCACTTTGGTCTAGGCACTTCACTAAGCTCATGTGGCAACTTTAAATCTATAAAATGGTAAGGAAAAAAAATCTGTTCAATCCATTTGAGATTTTGGAAGTGTTATCATGCAGGTTTTTTATTTTCCCTCATTTTATTAACATAATTGCCATGCCCTGGTTGTTAAGGATCAGTGGTCCAGCTAGAGGGAATGGAGAGTGAATACATGCTGCACAATTTTCTCCCAAATGCACAAGCTCAATTCAAATCGTTAGATACAAGCGCGTGCACGTGATGATATCAAGATGATAAATAATATGCAGCAGAAATAAAGTAAAATAGACACAATATTGGAATAATTAATATAAAGTGGTTCAATGATTTGCTCTTACATCCACAACCCTTGTTGCGTCCCAGCTGCGTCCGATGCTGACCCCCTTGATAGAATCCACAGTTGTGCTCTTTAACCGAAGTGATGGAGGAAGCCTTTAAAAATCAAGGATGCAATTTCACGAGCTAAGCTAAAGAGCTCTACAAGGATGAAACCTCGCCAAGGATAAAAACCCACGAGTTAGAAATTTCATTTGGTATCTTTGAAACTTTAAATTTTGTTTTCAAAGCTTCCTTATGATCTTTTGGCACTTCAGTATTGATGGAGAATAGCTAGAAATAATTTGTGCAACTTCTGACACCAAAAGAACCACAAATTTTGATTTAAATTCAGCCTCAACGATCATATTCTGCCTACTTAATTTGACCTACCAAATCTTAGGTTGACCTAACTTTGGTTTTTCCATTGTTGGCGCAAGCATTCAAATCTTATATTGACCTATAAAAATCTTAGATCACCTCAGCTAATCTAGGTAGTTGACCTAATCACATATGTAATTTAGCTGCCTAAACTGCTGTGTAAGCTGACCTAGTAGTTCCCTTGGGTTGACCTAACCCTAGTTCAACTTAGCAAAACCTATTGTTCAAGTTACTTCCTTCTAGGCAATTACGAACCCTAGTCAACCAAATAGAAGGACCAATTTCTAAGCAAATTCTCTCACTCTTAGAAACCATCATTCAGGTCGACCTAACAAAGACCCTAGATCAACCTACCTTCATCTTATAGGGTAGGCATCTGATATAGACCATCTAAAACCTAAGTTGGCTAATGTTAAGCACTAGGCTAAAAGGTTGTAGCTAACAATCTCTACCTATAAGTTAAATCAAATCATCACAATGTTTCTAGCCGAAACAAACCCAAGATTACAATGATCAATATTGTGGGTCTTCAGTCCATCTTTTAACTTGATCATCCTTGAGGTTAAAGCTCTACACGGCTCCATCCTCAATCCTTTAAGTCCATCAACCAAGCTTGCTCCACCATCTTCTAGATCAATTTGATTAGACCTGCACACTCATAGGAGATCACCAATTGTAAACGACTAACTAAATGTGTTTAACAAACATCAAAATTTTGTGATTAATTCTAGTCACAAGGGAGGAACCAGTTCCCCATCACTATTGATTAGGGGGTAGGACTGACTTGGAGAGCATTGATTGAAGGGGGCTACTGCATACTTCTAAACTCTAAGGGGTAAATATGATTAGCTCTAAATTATTTCCTACTTTAACTACTACAAACAGTAAGTCTGTCTTAACAAAACTATTGACTTGTGTGTGCGTGTAATGTATTTGTGACAAGTCCGTGCCTGCAGGCTTTCTGTCACTGGTCAAGTTTTAGCCACTTTTGTATTGAGCTTTCTATGGTTGATAATATAAGCTACGAGATTGAGACTTAATGGAAGAGAAAAATATGAATAATTAGCCATAGCTGTTCTGCCTTGCCCCCATTTTGCTTTCATCTTGTTCTCCAACATATTTGTATCTTTTATTTGTTATATTTTAACTGATACAAGATGGTATAATACCCAATATCAAATATGTACAACGTGCAATCGAAGTGATAGCGTACTCACTCTTTGTTTAAGGAGGTATAGTCAGTCTGAATTCAATTACCTGTAATGTTTTCCTTGTTATCAGCATGCAGCAGATGAACGAATTCGTTTAGAAGAACTGCGTCGAAAAGTAAGTTGCATTCCACACTGAATTGCTGAACATTTTCAAATTATGTAAACAGATACACTATGTTGTTCCTCAACTTATGATTATGGGCGATAGGTTCTGTCTGGCGAAGGCAGAGAAATTACTTACCTAGATTCAGAGGAGGAGTTGGTGAGTTGGTGTTTGCCTTATTGCTAAACTCTCTCCTTTTTCTTGAGGCTCTTCTTTGATTAAGTTTTTAGTTAGTTAATAACTTCTTGCTTTTTTTCATTGGTAACTATTAGGTTCTTCCTGAGATGGGCTTTCAGCTGTTGCATAAGTATGCTGAGAAGATAAAGACATGGGGTTGGATTTTTAATAGTCAAAGCCAATTGCTTGAGTTATTCCAGAAGTAGGACCTTATTTATGTTATTTCATTGTCTTTCTGTATAAAGAACAAAGAAAGCATTTTTTTCTGTTTGTTTTGCATGAAATGTCTGTTTGTACAAAAATATTAAAAGACATAAAATTTTCAATAATCTTTTTTTCTTTTTACGGAGGAGATTTTTCTGTGTCGGTGCACAAAGGGAATATTTCCCCCTTCTTGGAGGCTCTATTCAGCTGATGATTGGCGGACGAGGGAGGGATCGTCGACTAGGATAGAGGGGTCATTGAAGTGAGCGAAGGGGGGCTCGACAATGGACACATAGACTCATGAACAAGGGTGGATGGTGGACTGAATGCTCTTCTATGAGGGTGGTGGGCTCACAGACTGAAGGGGAGCTCATCGATGACAGTGGAGGGCTTGTGGACAAGGGTTGTAGGTAGAAGGGTAGGCTCTTGGGCAAGGGTGGAGGGCTTGCACTTGGTGGGGATAAACTGCCGATAGAACTCTATTGCAAGTTCCCAACAATTTAGTTCAAAAATGAAAAGATGCAAATTGAGTTAGGGATGACAGTGAAATTGCTTCTATGGTTTAATGAGCAAGAGTCATTCAAGAATTGTTGGCCTGGGGACGGGTTGGCGGGGGCGCTAGGGGCGAGCGATTTCACCTTTTGCCACAAGAGTCATTCAAGAATTATATGGACTCACAGTTTCCCTACCTTTGATCTTTCTTCATACTTGTTTTGTGTAACTTCGTTGTAACATCGAGTTACATATTCTCATTGTAACTACATCATGTTTTTAATAGCATTTTTTGTCCATTGACCCTAAGTTTGGTGTCATATATTTATGCATATATGGACTAAATAACTTATTTTGTTTTTTCAGGAACCTGAACCATTTTAATAGAAACCAATGTGGTGTTACTCTTGTTGCCGTGAGTAGCCTTGCTCTTTTAGTGCAAACAAATCAAATATACAATTCCAAGTAATTACATGGATATTTATGCATTCCTTCTACACATGCTTAGCTTGTTTCTTCTCATGTATACCTTGATATCAATGGTTTTTATGTAACGATACATCAATTATTAGTGAATTTGTTCTTGTTTGTAACAAATTATTGATGCTAAATTGTTCGTTTAATATTAGCAATTTCGAGTTATGCCAGTCAATATGCATTTTGATATTTAACTTCGCTTATTTAGTGTTGAATTAGAGTTAGCCAAACCACAGGGAAGTGTTGCATTACTGTGGATATGATGCCCAGATACTTCTTGCCTATGATTTTGCCCTTTATCTTCATATGAGATTTATAGTGTCTCCACTCTATACAAACATCAAAATAGATGAAATGAAGACCGCAAGATATGGGAAGGTCTTTTTAATCTCTGGTCCTTGTTGTACTAGTTCAGTGAGTTCACCTCAGTTGGAGCAACTGATGACCTTTGACATTAGATTCTTTCCTCCTAGAAATCACATAGGAATCTCAATCTTAGTAATCATGTTGAAAATATTTATTATCCTCGGGTGTAACAAACTTTTGGTTAGTTTAGATCTCAATACTCGAGTGGAAGTTGAGTATTGATTGGCAAGATCATGTAGCTTTGCTGAAAATTAATCTTTTAAGACTTTCCAATGCCACTTTTAGTTGGTTTTATGTTTTGTCTTGATTATTATGAATCCTTTTGAGTCAACTTTTTTTCTTCATTACACTTGTCATAAGATTGGTATGCTACCTTCAACTGATTATGTCTATTCTCTCCCAAATAATTGCACATTCTCAAATTGTCATGCAGGTGCCTTGCATCTTAGGTGTTAATTTGACCATCAAGGATCTTCTTGAGTATATTGAACAGGTATTAGTGATTCTTTTTCTAGAACTTTGTATTATTCCAAGTTGGATTCATCACACTTTTCTGAGGTACTTTTTCATGTCTATTCTCATTACTGTTGCTAATCAGAATGAAATTGTCTTGTATGGTATGTTATTTGGGGTCCATAATCAACTGAAGCAAATCTTCCTCCTGACTTATTCTCGTCTTTCTCCCATCAATGCAAGTTAACCTTCACAACCAAATTCTTAAACAACTAACCATTACCTTGTAGTTAACAGCACTAATTTAGCTACTTGAGAGAGTTGATAGCGATCTGTGAATGAATCAGAC
Source organism: Kaempferia elegans (assembly GCA_037974815.1). Taxonomy (NCBI): domain Eukaryota; kingdom Viridiplantae; phylum Streptophyta; class Magnoliopsida; order Zingiberales; family Zingiberaceae; genus Kaempferia; species Kaempferia elegans. The sequence continues at coordinate 2,804 of JBBPFQ010549194.1, read as the reverse complement.
AGATATATCAATCATAATCAAAATGATGTTTCTGTCCAAAATTCTATTTGCACTTGGAAATCAAAGGAATCATTTCCACGGACCATGGCTAAACTACCTGTCGTTGAGTCACTGAGGAACTACCAGTGAATTGTATTGGACAGGGACTAATGTCTCCATACCATGTATATATAAACCATTTGCCAATATAATCAGAGTACTACTACCAAGATAAGCCCAGGTCATTTGGTTGATGATTGAATGGACCTGTCTTCCCCTGTTTTTGGAGTATTTACTAGAACCTGATTCCATGATGTTGAGGGTTGATTTACCTATGTTGAAAAGTAGAAGAAAATGGTCACAAAATTTCCATGCCCTATACAAGTCATTTTACATTTTTATGGCGCCTCCCCTCCTTCCGATTCCCTTGCTAACTTTGCACCCAAGTAACCAGGGGTGGATCCAGAGATAATTTTTGGCGAGGGCTAACATTTTTTTTTTACAACAAAATAAATATATTTAATAATAAAAACTTCAATTTGACATCATAAAAATGATAAATTAATAAATTACAAAATTACTATTAGAGTATTGCTTATTGAAGTATTGGTTAACACTTGGTGACATATTATTGTTGGAGGGGCGGGGCGGATTCGGAGATAATTTCTGCCGGTTTAATAAGATAACCCTTTTTTTTATAAAGAGTTAGCGGAACTAACTCTTTTATAAAATAAAAACGAAGGCGCACGGCGAAGACAAAAGCTTCCCTAGACACTGGTCATGGCTCACCGCTCATGACTGGAACTCCGTCGCTCGGTGAGGGCTGAGAGCAGTCAGCCCCACCGCAACCTCCATGGCTCCTCCTCCTATATATCTAGGTGAGGGCTTCAGCCCACTCTAGCCCTCGCCTAGATCTGCCCATGCAAGTAACTCCTGCCCAAGAATAGTTAGGTAAAACATGTAAATATGCTCCATCTAGATCATTAACTAACAGCTTTATGTTACGGAATTGTATATATCTATAATCTCATTCTTTAACAAACAGCATAGGTTCGACAAATTATCAACAAATAGGAGAATGGTTAAGTTTGTTACTTTTAATATAACATTATCCTTAATATCCTAGAGTGCCAAATGTTTTGTGGTTGAATTGTCGCTCTCAGTGTTACAATAAAGATTGATGATTCGAATTCTCGCATAAATAGAAGGCTGCCTCCAAATTTACTCTTTTTGTTTTTGTTTCCCATGTGAAAGTGTTATTGTATATTGGTAGTCCAATATTTTTTTCCCCAATGTTTTTATATTACCAGCTTGTCGAGACTGATGGATCATCAAGTCTTCCACCTTCCATTCTTCGGATTCTTAATTCCAAAGCTTGCAGAGGTATGTTTGTTTCTCTGTTCCCTTATTTTGAAGGTTAGAATCTGATATTCTTTGATTCAAGTTTCAAAAATAGATTCTCGCATAGTACTGCTGCATATTGTTTGGATGTGGTTATGGTAGCAAAAGCATTTTTATTACGATTGTTCCCAGTTGGCTCACTTTCCTGACTGAAAGTTATTTTCTCTAGGGGCAATTATGTTTGGTGATTCTTTGTTACCCTCGGAGTGTTCTTTAATTGTTGAAGAACTGAAAGCAACATCCCTATGTTTTCAAGTAAACTAATGACTTGTATGATTTACTTGGACGGTTTTCATTTTGTTCTCTCTCTTCTAATTGATCGAATAATCTTTCAGTGTGCTCATGGAAGGCCAACCATGGTCCCTCTTCTGAACATCTCAGCACTCCATGAGCAGTTGGAGAAGCTTAAACTCAACAAAGGGGGCTCGAATGGGGCATGGCATGGACTCCGCCATCATCCCCGTAGCATTCATCATGCGCAAATGCTTCTCGGCTCGGGTAAGAGTTTTTGCAGTGGATGAGAAGTTTGCCTACTAGTGTTCCGAGTTATCCTTGATATGTTGTCGAGAAACACCATTTTTCAATGTTACGATTCACGATAATGATCCTTGAGCTGTTTCGATGTAAGAACCACTCGTTTTCGATTGCTAATGATGATGTATGTTAGTCCCAACTAGTGGTAATTGAGTGAATAATATGAAAATATTTATATTTGAGTTTGAGTTCAAAAAATATGTGATATTGGTATTTGATTTGAAGCTTAAAAATTCAAATAATTTTGGCTCGAGCTCGGTTTGAAATAAAATTTAAACTCGAATCTTGATTCGAGCATAATCAAATTATAATTTAAAATGATTTAGATTCAAGTTTGCGTTGAATTATTTAAATTTTAATTTAAAATATCTAAATTAAAATAGTGGGAAAAAAAACAGTGTTTGAATTATAGATTTAAATTCAGCTTTATTAACTTATCGAATATATTTGAGTTGGGCTTGAATTCAATTTTTTTTTTAAACAGATCAAATATTTTTTTTTAGTTGGCGAACATGTTTAATTTGTTTGCATCCATAGTCTCAACCAATCTTACTAAGATACTGCTTCCATAAAATTATTTAAAAAAAAAACCAATCTTACTAGTATCAGTATGTTTTAGCCTGTGAATATTAATAAAATATTATGAGTTTGAATTTGGCTGATAAAAATTATGGAACATATTTGATTCCGGTTAGAATTTAATAATTTTATAAACAAATCAAATATTTTTTAAACTGTCTCAAAAAAATTCACAAACATGTTCGCAATTCGTTTGCACCATTAGTCTCAATCAATCTTACTAGCTTCGGCATGCTTTAGCAGGCGGTTACTTCAGTATGCTTAGTAGGCCTTTGCACCCTTAGACTCGTTTGATAGATTGTAATGTAATG
>JBBPFQ010545928.1:0-16004 GCA_037974815.1 Kaempferia elegans | reverse complement strand
AGTGCTTCTAAATTCCTGACAGAGTATACCAAATGAGGGAGTTGGAAAAGACTGACATGGGATTTATGAAGCGTCACTCTGAAACTTGATGCTGTTGTCCTCCATCTCCAACAATGTCATTGCTGCTCATTCTGTACCTGCTGAGGACAGGATTAGTAAAATTTGTCGAAATCTAACAAAATGTTCTTAGGATTAATAGCCTTTTAAGATTGATTACACAAGGAAATATATTTGAGTGAGAGTTCAACAGAACTTACCTTACTAAGTAGAATTAGTCATGTGAAAGCTTCTTCTTCATAATTTTCAGCATAATAACAACCTTTAATACTACACAATGCCAGATCATGACCTAAAACAGCACCACAAAATGTTAACAACTAAGTCTAGCAACAAATATAGTCGTAATTTAGAAATATGAACAAACTTTGAATCAATCATAGTCAAGCAACAATAATAGCTCTTTTTTTTTCTCTCATTAGAATCAGCAACGTAAAGTAGCACTATGTTTATCTGGGTAACTACAACCACTTCCCTCAAATTTCGGCTGCTTTCAATTTACAAGATAGATGATAATCTGATTATGCCCCATGAAAACAATAAGATCAATAACCAACAGGGTCATTGCTTATTCCATAAAGGAATGCTACATGCTATGTTTTAAGGAAAATAAATTGTCAATTGATGATGATTCTTGAGGGAAGAAGAACTCCTGGTGCATGCTCCTCGACAAGTGTATCCTCACAAACTAGTTTAAGAATGTTATTACTTGATTGGTTGTTCTTGTGCTTCATCTTCCTGAAGCTCCTGCCAAGAACCTGCTCAAACCAATTATCTAACGGTCCTCGATCTTCTGATGACCAAGCGACTGCAAGTAGCAGCTCCATGACCTTTTGATCAATCTCCAGCAAAGAGTCTGAACCAAGAGTGTTTCGAAAGGTTCTGTTGATACCTTCCAAGATATTGTTGGCAAGCGCATCAAAATCAAAAGCCATAAAGTTAACTGTCGCATCAACTTGGTCGCAGAATTCTTTGATCCATGGCTCTGAGTTGTCAGATGTATAATTTTCTTTAAGACTAGAAGAATCATTATGATCATCTTCTGTCTCAACCTCTTCAATAGGCATATTCAAATCTAGGAAGCCCTTGGGCATTGTGTGTGTCCTTTTGCTGGACATGGATTTTCCGTAGCTCCTTTCACAGTCATCAGACAAAGCCACTTTGCGCTTACTTGAAGAAGCTGATTGTAAATAAACTTGACCTGTACTGCGTTTTTGGATAGAAATAAATGAGACTGCACTAGATTTTGGACTACCGCTGTTAGTCTCCTGACAAGCTTCTAAGCAAATCTTCATCTGCCAACACTGAGCTGCCAGAATAGTCTCCTCGTTGAAATTACTGTCATGTCCTCCCTGAGCTAAGTTTTTGTCTATGGTTCTGCCCCAAGTCAGGATAAATATAGCATTGTTTATGCTAAATTCCCTTCCATGAGAATCAGGAAATTTTCCAGTATGGATGGCCTGAGATAAGCTTTGCTGAACAAGAAAGTCTGCTTTATCTACATTTTCAAGGAAAATAACAGAATATGATCTCTTGCTTAGCCCTTCAGCAATAAGATCAACATTCAATTTTCCTCTGAATTGAACATTTTTTTCATTTACCTCTTGTTGAGCACATATGCTACTGGGTCGAGCAACACCGTCCTCATAACTTAGATCAATGCAAATAAGGTTATCTTTGCTTCCATGTATTAATTCTGATAGTGCTACTGCTACTCTCTTCTTACCCATCTTATCTGGACCATGAAAATTAAGCCAAACGTCCCTTCGCAGTCTACCACGACGCCTTTCATCAAGTTTACAACGGAATATGGCTTGGCTAATAGCAATAACTGCTTCTTCTTGTCGGCCAACTTTATCAATGAGACTTTTACAAAATGATTTGTAGCTACTCAGGTCAATATTTTGCATTAGACTGGATGAGACTAACAAAGGGGATTTTTCATAAGAAGAAACACAGTCATTTGAGACTTGTGAAAATGAGTGGATTGGATTGATTGGGTACACACTCTTTGCCTGGTAATCTTTAATGCTAGAGCAGGAAAATGCTGCAACAGGAACATCTGATACATTTCTTTTGGCATTATCAACTGAGGGTAAGCAACTTGAAATTTTCTCCATATGACTAATTTGAACTTCCTTAGCAGGTTTTTCCTCCTTTGAAAGAGGCTCAGGAAGGTTGCCCAAAACCAAATTTGTTGCAACTGATGTTATAGAGGAAGGGGAAGCATGTTCATCACCTTGATGATAGGGGAGATCCACTCTCTGAAGCTGTTCACTTTTTGAAAGTCTGACCTGGTGTTTTGATAATAGGTCATTTTTTCTTGATTCCGCGACTAAAGGCAATGAGATACTCTGGCTGGCCATGGTGACTGTCTGAGTGCCTACTGAGATAGATAGTGAATTGCCAAGTGTTTGAGAGTCTTCAGGTTTTTCAGTAACCTTATTGGAGGCTCTATTTTTGTAAGAAATACTAGAAGTATGAGTGGTACAAGGAATTTCAGAGTAATTGACAGTTTTTCTTGTATGGCAATTGTGGAGTTGCCGGCACACTTCATTCCACTTGTTTTCCAATTCCATACTTTTAGCATTCAATAAACCATTATCATCTTTAGCCTGCAGTTGAGAAAATCACATGATATGAATCCAAAAAACAAACAAACATAAGAAGATTACCCCAAAAAATTATGTTTGGCTTTGTTTTGAGCTTAAAGTGAAAAAGCCATGTCATGACACATGGTGATTCAATGAGATTACTGAATCAGTTATTGAGGTAAACTAAGAGATTTTCTTAATTGCTTAGAACAGCGAATAGACATGAATATTACTAGAAAACGTACCTGCGCTGCATTATATTCATTGTTCAAGCCAGTTGTTTTGGTTTTCTGAAGCCAAAATGGCAAGGTATCTTTTTTCTTTTCACAAACTGAAGATGATTGTCCCTTGAGAAAAATGGAAAGTTCTTCTTCATACTTATCATTACAAAGTTCACAGCGGGATGCTGGTGGAGAAACACTGCTGCCAATGTCTTTAGACTCGCATGCTGTAGGGAAAAAGCCTCCAAACGGAACAAATGATTCCATCATGCTGTAACATAATGCAGCATGGTTGAGATTCTAAGAACAAAATTTTTCATACGCTATAACGTAGTGAAATTTCACCTCAACAAAGTTTCCAACAAAGAAAATCGTTAAACATCACCATAAGACAACTAAAACAAGTATCAGACCCCAATTTAAGATCCAACTCATAGTGCTTCAACGCATTCCTAAACTAGAAGTTTGTCGTTGAGACATTGTAGAGCAGAAGATAAATTAACTCTAGGGCAAGTGCTGTTGCATTAGCTGCAAATGTAGACAAGCTATCTATAGCCAAGGATCTATTCCAAAAATTTTCTTCTCAATTGTGGAAAAGAACTGAGATGACTACTAATAGATAGCTCCACCAGACTAGGAGACCACATATACCAGGGGAACATGGCCCTAGTACTCAAAACAGATGGAAAACCTAATATTTCTTCAGAAATTGAGATAGTAGACAAAGGCCTTTAATTCTCCGCAAATATAAGTGGCAGTATGATATCATATACCTTTGATTACACCATATTGGTGACAAAACCCAAACAAGTGATGGTTTCTTTATCCCCTCAGGATATTTGGGACAATCTAACAAAGCAAAATGAAAGTCAGATAAAACCTAAGGGCATGCGTAAAAAGTGGCCTTTGTAAAAGAGTAACAGTTAGGATAAGCAATTTTCTGTAGAAAGGCTATCCGGATGAGACAGGGAACTTAATATCTAAGTTTTCATATAGTATTTCACTTTGAAAGTCAATACATATCTTGAAATTAAAAGGACAAAAAGGTTATACTACTACACTCAGCATGGGAAATTTTTCACACCAATTATGCTACAGAGCAATTAAGTAGAAATTTCAGGACAAGATGAAGTTTTTGTCGCAAATGAAAGATCTATTTGAGTCTACTTGAAATGCCTTCTTTTTATTTATAAAAGAATCTTTCATTTCCTAGGATCTAGTTCTTTGCGTCAAAAAAAATAATGGAAAAAAAACAAAAACTAGTTGTTCTTCATATTTTAGACAGTAAATGAATTCAAAACCTTCACAATGACAATTTATACAAGTTAAATTTTAGTGGATGGTAAAATTTGTGCCAGTTACAAGAAGTTGATAGCCAACAGCCATGCTAAGTAAATAAACTATAAATCACTAGAAAGGTAGATTTCAAATGACGTCCAAGGTTTAATTTTCACATATTGAGTATGAGAAACTTTGATGTTCACTGAAAGCATAGAGCACAATGTAAGGTCAGCTAAGCAGAAGAAGGCTCAGCTAGCAGAATGACTTCATCGCCATCATATAAGAATTTTAACGAAAATAACAGTTTAACAGATATAGATCAAAATGATAAGTTCTAATTCAAGTACCTGGGAGGTCTAGGAAGTGACGAACCCATCCCACTTCTCACTGAAGTGATTGGCAAAAGCTGCAAGTTCCAATCTTTATCCAACAATGGATGCCTAGACAGGAACTTCATGTACGTTTCATATGTCGCAGACCAAGACATCACCCACAGCCTGCCTTGGTAAACCTCGAGCAACCTTGTGAGCTCAGAGACCAAACACCTTTCGTGCTCGTCACATTCAGCTTTACATTCCAACATCTCCTTCAAATCTCCTATATTCACCACCACTCCGGGCAGAGCCGCTTCCTTTTCCAATTCCATCAGTCTAGCATCCACAGCAGACAACTCACAACGGCCAGTGCTGAGCTCAGCCACCAACTTCTCAATGCTAAGGAGTTCGATTCCACGAATTTCCAGAGGCAAGATCGTCCAATTTTTCCGCTCAACGGCCTGGGCGAAGTCTCTGGCTGCCTCTGCGGCCCCAACACCTATGAGCATCGGGTTGGTTGCGCCTCCTTTCCGAGATAGAATATCACCAATCCTGCGACAGTTCTCGTCGCCGCCGTCGGAACAAAGCTGACCGGCCTCAGGGGCAAAGGGAAAAGCGATCCTCCTCGTAGTGACTGGCGTCTCAAATCCATCCCCGGCCGAGAAATTGCACAAGAACAACGGCGCACACTTGGCGTCGCGAGGGAATCGGAGGATGGTCGGAGGGGGACGGAGGATGGCAAACTTAACGTCCACGCTCCGGAATCCCGCGTCACAGAACACCCGACTAACAATAGGATCATCCAAGATCGCAAGAACCATCTGCTGCATCTCCACCTTCACCCCGGAGAAGGTTGACACGACGCCGGTGGCGGCGTTCTGCTGCTGCTGCTGCTGGTACAGATGGAAACTCTCAGGATTCCGCCTCTGGTTCGCCTGAGACCTCTTTATAGCCGCCATAAGCGAGTTCGACACAGGCGGCTCATCCCCGCCCCCCTCCCTTTGACCCCCAGACGATGAAGGCAGCCGGTCGAGCGCCATCCCGAAGCATCGCTCGAGGGCCCTGAGCTGCATCCTGGGCGAGTACGCGACGCTCCGCACGCGCACCAGCGCATCGCGCAGGATCGAAGAAGAAGCAGACTGCGCGCCGGATCCGGATCCGCCTACGCCGGCGGGCTGGAGGAGGAGCGCGTACACGACATGGAGGGACGTCGTCTGCGCGTGCGCGCGGCGTCTGGCGACGGCCACCGCCTCGTCGAGGGCGACCCCCGCCTCCGCCGCCAGGCACGCGCGGGCGCTGCTAACCGGCGTCGGCATCCCCTTGCGGCAGCGGCCACGGACCATATACCAATAAAACTTCACTTTACTCCCAATATTAAATTTCTCCCCTTCGCTAATATTCTAATCTCTGAGGGGCTCTCCGTAAATAATACAAAACCACGCCGCCGCCGCCACCAACGACTCCGCCTCGCTCCGCTTGTTATAAAAGAGAGAAGGCAGCGCAAGCTGGCTGCTTCCCATTGGTCGACTCCCCATTGGATAGCTGGGACCCGCCAGCTACGAAACGCCGAAGCCGGACAAATCGAGAATAAAAAACCCGGTCTGGTTCGACCGAAATAATTGAAGAAGATATTCCGGTCGAATTCGGAAGTTTTGGACAGCATGACTGCATGAATAATGAGGCGCATTTTTATCGAAGGTAAAATCTTAAAATTATCAAATATTAAGTTTTAAAATGATTAAATCATATATCCATTTTTGATTTTACCCTTAGTAGTAGAATATATTTTGTTCGGTACAAAATCATACTAATTCAAATAAATCAGTCCGATTGAATTTAAAATTTGAACGGATTTATTTTTTTTTTCAAAATCAATTGGTTCATAAATTAAACGATCTTGGATTAACATAAAACTAGTTTTTATGTGTTTGACTAGTTTTTCTGATTATATCAATGCCCTCAAAAGTCAGGTTAACCTAATATATTGAGAACAGTGATTTTTTTAACATAAATATATTTTAAATTTTAAATTTATATTCAAAAAATCATTATTCTCAGTATATTAGGTGAAATTAATGTTTGAGAGTATGTATATAATCAGAAAAACTAGTCAAACGTATAAAATTTAGTTGCGTGTCAATCTGAGATCGTTTGGTCCATCAGTCAATTTTGGACAAAACTGACTAATGAATCAAATGAGCTCGAATTGACATAAAACTAGTTCTTATGTATTTGTCTACACATCTTGATTATATATATGACTTCAAATATCAATTTGACAAAATATATTAAGTCAATTTGATGTTTGAGAGCATGTACATACTTAGCAGAAGTAACAAATATATAGAAAATAGTTTCATGTCAATCTGATGTCATTTAGTCAATCAGTCGATTTTGTCCAAAATTAGTTGATGGACCAAACAACCTCGGATTGATATGAAACTAAATCTTATGTGTTCTTCTACCTTCTGATTATATTCATGTCCTCAAACATCAATTTGACTCAATGTATTGAGAGTAATAAATTTTTGAACATGAATGTATTTGAAAAAATTCAATTCATTTTCAAAAATTCATTGTTTTTAATATATTATGTCAAATTGATATTTGAGGATGTGTATATAATCAGGAGCGATAGACAAATACATAAGATCAAGTTTCATATCAATCCGAGATCATTTGGTCCATCAGTCAATTTTAGGCAAAACCAGCTAATGGACCAAACAACCTCAGATTGACGTGAAACTAGTTCATATATGTTCAGCAAATTCTCTTGATTATATTCATGTTCTCAAACATCAATTTGACCAAATATATTGAGAACAATGATTTTTTGAACACGAATTGAATTTTTCAAACACAGTTCAAAAACTCATTGTTCTCAATATATTAGGTCAAATTGATGTTTAAGGGCATAAATATAATCAAGAGAGGTAGACGAATATATAGAATCTAGTTTTATATCAATCCGAGAGCGTTTGGTCTATCAATTGATTTTTGAATACAAATTAAAAATTTTCAAGTATATTCGTGTTTAAAAATTTATTACTATCAATTTATTCTGTCAAATTAACGTTTGAGTGCATGAATATAAGTAGAAGAACTAGCCTAAGACATTGGAATTAGTTTCATGTCAATTCAAGGTCGTTTGATCCATCAACTATTTTTAGGCAAAATCGGCTGATGGACCAAACGATTTCGGATTGATATGAAACTAGATTATATATGTTTGTCTACCTTTCTTGATTATATTCATGCTCTCAAATATTAATTTGACCAAATATATTGAGAACAATACATTTTTGAATACGAATTAAAATTTTTAAACTCATTTGTGTTCAAAAATTTATTACTCTCAATATATTTGGTCAAATTGATGTTTGAGGGTATGAACATAATCAGAAGAGCTAAACGAACATATAGAAACTAGTTTCATGTCAATCTGAGATTATTTGGTCCATCAGTTGATTTTATAAAAAATTGACTATGAACCAAACAGTCTCAGATTGACATGAAACTAGATTATATATATGTGTTCTTTTACCTCTACTAATTATATCCAAATCATCAAACGTCAATTTGACTCAATATATTAATTGAGAGTAATGAATTTTTAATACAAATTAAAATTTTCAAATATATTCGTATTAAAAAATTATTGTTCTCAATGTATTTTGTCAAATTGATGTTTTATGACATGTCTATAATCAAGAGATGCAAACAAACACATATAAACTAGTTTCATATCAATCCGAGATCATTTGGTACATCAGTCGATTTTGGACAATCAAGAGATGCAGACAAACACATATGAACTAGTTTCATATCAATCTGGGGTTATTTGGTTTATCAGTCGATTCTGTCCAAAATCGGCTGATGTACCAAATGATCTCAGATTGACATGAAACTAATTCCTATGTATTCATTTAACTTTCTTGATTATATCTATGTCCTCAAATATCAATTTGATAAAATATTAAGAACAATAAATTTTTGAACCCGAATTTAATTTTTCAAACATATTCGTGTTCAAAAATTCATTACTCTCAATATATTGGGTTAAATTAACATTTTAGGGTATGAATATAATCAGAAGAGGTAGAAGAACGCATATGATCTAGTTTCATGTTAATTCAAAATCGTTTGGTTCATCAATTGATCAATTTTTTTTTAAAAAAAAAACTAAATCAGTCGACTAATTTGTTTAAATTTGGACGATTCTACACGAAACAAAATCGATTCGGCTTATAAAAAAATCAATCGACTGATAAAGATAAAATTGGAAATGGATATGTGTTCGTCATTTTAAAACTTACCTATATGATTTAATACTTTTGATACTTACCTATGCGGTTTAGTAAAAAGTTGTATTTTTTATACGCGACCAAAATATTTAGTTGAGAATAATGCCAAGCACCACCGTTAGGTGTTTTGCATCATTAAATTTGCCCTCAAGTAGGAAAACTAAAATTCGAAGAGGCAAGCCACACTATCAAATATTCACAGCTCGAAATTATCGAACATGGATCCGCTTGTGACTTCTAAATTTATCTGGTGAATAAACCGAAGGATCGGAATTAATTAAATCCTAGAATTAGACACTTTAAAAAATAAATAAATAATAAATAAAAAAAGTATGGTGAGGAGGCAAACTCATGATCAACTTGAATCGGGCCGGCTCTATCGATTGGTACGATCGGGCAACAAACTCATACTCAATGAATTCTAATTCATTCCTGGTCCAGCACACATCAGCCGTTGGATCACATCAAAAGGGATCAATATTTTGATTTTTAGACCACAATTCCTGGACCACAATCCCTGATCCAACGGCTGATGTGCGTTGGGCCAGGACTAGTCTAGGGATTATGATCCAAAGGATCCCAATTGTTAAACAATTTCATAAAATAAAATTTTAAAATTAATAAATAAGAAACTATAAAACACTAATTGCTTATCCCTCATTGACTAGAAATAGTTGACCGATAGAATGAAGAATCATAATATGATTGCCATAAAGTAGTTCACTTCTATGTTGACTTTGCCAATTGCCATCACATTACTAACCCTAACACAATTAATAAACTGATGATTTAGTAGTACATCTACTAAAGAGTTTATTTGTATAACAACAATTCTTAATCATATAAAAAAAAAAAATTATCACTTGAAAATAGTGCATTTACTATTCACATTACAATGTTTATTTGACTAAAGAAAAATAATAAAGCAATTGTTTAATTTTACTATTGAATCGAATAAAATAAAATCAAATCAAATCAATAATTCACTTTTCAAAGTTAAAAAAGGAGAGAAAGATATAGATAAAAATTGTGATAAGAGACTATTGATTGATGCACGATGAGAAAGAGAATAAGAACCCTAATCCTTTTGCCTACCATATACATCACCTCAAACCCTTTAGGATCAAAATAAATATAATATAAATAAATGAAAAAGAAAAGACAAAAACTTTCTTTGAAATGGAAATTTAGGGGATTCTTGACCGTCCACTTGGCCTTCCCTTCTTGGACTATTGCATTAGAATCGAATAGAAGTCAAAATAAACTCGATAGGGTACTTGGAAATGTTCCACATTATCCTTCTTTCATTATTGACGTAAACACCCTCGTACTTATTCTTTTTTGAGTGATAGTCACCTTTGTCTCCTTCCTTTTCTTATAATTTAAAAACAATCCTAGTGGTTTGTAAAAAAAATATGTATTTTTATTTTCTAATTTCTACTCTCGAAATTGATATGTAATAATTAAATAGTTTAAGAAGTAATTAGCTTAATTTTAAATGAGTATTACTTATTCCTAAAGTATTTATTTTGCTCTATCTAAATTATACCACTCATCTAAAGAAACATTTTGGCACCAATATAATTAAATGTCAAAAAAACATTCTTAAAAAAAAATAAGGCGCTTTTAAAATTATTCAAAATGCTACTTGGCATGCAATAAATAAAACAATTTATTATTTAATGGAAAAGGACAATGGGAAACAAAAAGACAAAACCCATGGCAATTATTTGTACTTTTGCAAATCAGCAAATGTTTGTCTATATAATTATTCAGTCTAGTGCAATTTGTTATGAAAAAAATATATTTTTTTTAAAACTTCACAAGTCTTTCTAAATAAACTATAGAACAAACTTCTTAATTAAATTCATTGTTCATCATGGAATAACATATGGCTTATACTCGTCTATTAGTGTGCTAATCACTCAAATGAATTATAATTATTGGCTAAATTATTGAATCTAATTAATCTAAACTATTCGAATGGGATGAACACAGTTCCATGTGGGAATCATGATGTTCCATTGCAACTTGAGATGAAGTCAACTATTCCCTTTACAAATTGTTTCGAAACTTTTTTTCTTTTATTTATTTTGTTAATTAAGAAAAAAGAATATTTTTCACTAAATAGAGAATTCTCTTATTATGTTCTCACAAAAAGAAAAGAAAAAAAGATGAATGAAAGATTACTTACATTTTTTATAAAAAAATATTATTAAAAAACTTTTAAGATTACATATGTTAAAAGTTTACATTTTTTAAGAAACCATTTTATATTTTATGTAGAATTGGACTCTTTTTGGCTTTAAAAGATTTGTTTCTTAAACTATATTTTTTACAATTAAAATATGATTTGTGTTAAAGCAAAGTTGAGAGATCTAAGGAACAAATATAATATGATTTTTCTCAGAGCCATAAATTAAAAAAGATGCTGCATTGGATTCCATACTTTAATGTACGTGTTTGATGCCTAGATTCCCTTCATCCACACTGTGAGCTTTGAGGGTGAACAAGTTGAATAGAGCACAAAATATGGAGAAGGATGAAGATGAATAGATTCAATGTATCAAAAGATATGGATGTCAATGCTTTGGAACCCGATCGACCGGAGTCACTGTTCCTAGCCTTTCCGACTGAACCGACACGAGTGTAACCCTATTGGATCGGCATCCGATTCTCAATCGAACCTAAGTGGCTCATAAGTGTGCAAGTTGTTGTGAATATGGACCTCAATGTCGATAGCATCCTTGTTCTAGCACTACCTTGAGCTCGATATATGTCATAACGACTGAATGAATCTACTAAGATGCCATAATTCACAAATGGTCCCTCCTTGCTTTGTAGCCTCACACATCAAGTTCCTCCCCTCCATTCATGCATGTGCAGTAGCCCTTTACATGAGCTTCCATTTGCAGTAGGTCAGGAAGTCTCACTGTCAGTACCCCTTTAAACACTTGTGGCAAAACCTAACCTTTTGCCCTGCATCAGAGTGTCCCCCACTGCATGCCTGTTCCACTGCCCTAAAATGGCATGACCAGCTTTGGGGCGGCAATGAGAGGATTCATGTTTTGATCATGGACTATGACTTTATTTGACAGGTGCAACCTAATTGTGTGAGATTGTTCCTAGCTGAGCTTCCATTCTGCTTTACCTCGGCAACTTTGTCTTTGCCAACTTGAGCTCACAGGCAAAGCCTAAAAGTCCGGCCCTGCCCAAAAGTTGGCCAGAAATATCCCTAGTGGAAGGAAGAGCCAATCAAAGTTGCATCACTATCCAAAATACTGTTGGATAAACATGAAAAAAAAAATCATCCCTTGTAGTTTGATGATTTGGAGCCTGAGCAGACAAAAAACAATGCATGAGCAGTGTCAATGAATCCCACAAAAGATTTTTCCCAGTCGAGAATCATTAAAGTGAGTTAGTGTGTTCTAGTTGGAGATGCCTTTCTTCCACAGCAACTAGCTAACAGCCACGGAGATTTAGAAACAAAATAAAATGAGATATTATTATTATTTTTTTTTTCCCTCCAAAAAGATCACATCAGACTCTATAGCATTTGTGAAAGGTACGTTTGTGCAGAAGAAATGAAGGGGGTTCAATTATTGGCATGCAGTTCACTTCACATGGTGAGACTGTTGGTTCCAAAAATTGGTTGGTAAAGCGTTCGAAGGAGGAAGTGATTGTGACAGGGACAAGAATTGGCAGGGTGTGATTATGGGCATTTGTCGAATTTAGGCGTGCCATGATCTGCTTTCAGGCACTGAGTCCACAACACTGCAGAAATTGACTGTGTCATCTATCTATCTATCTCTATCTCTATCTATCAGGCTGCTGAGTGGCATTCGAGTCAGCTGGAGCATTAGCCGCGGGCCGTCTGAAGCTTTTGCCTCTTCTTTTGGCATGACAAGATGGCACTGTCTTAGTTTTGGCACTCTTCCTGTTGCTTGGCTGGTGGGCTCAGTGGAATTTTCAAAGGCAAAGAAAAGGACAGACAGAATTGATCATGGTTATCAGAAGAGTGCAGATCATCGATCAAAAACATCTTTTAATTAACATCTTTTAAGTTTGAGAAAGAGATGTTGAAGAGCATGCAAAGCTCAGGTAGTGAACTGGCTTAAAATCAGACTTTAAACAAGTGCTGTCTTTGATGCTGTAGATGTCTGGCCAAAGATAAGGCCCATCTTTGAGTAGGCTTGGAGGACTCCTCATTCAATTCGGGCCGTGCTTAATTTTGAGTTGGGTTTCAAAATTAAGCTTGGAAAACCTTGAGTAGCTAGCTAGTCGATGATCTCTTGGCCAACTCTGAGTGATCAATAAAATGCATTTGTGTTTCAATAGCAATTCTCTACTCTAGTAACTTTATTATTCCACACACATGACCAATCTCAAAGTACATAAAGGATCTATACGAAAGAGAAGGAACATCAACTGATCTTAATTAGCTTAATTAGCTTAGCTACGTACGTAAAGGAAAACGAGGAGAAGGAACCACGTGCAAATTAATCTTTCTGGATGCACTGGATCCAAATGACTCAGCCATATCCAGATCTCCCGGTGCCATCCCCTTAGGCAGTGCCCAATCAAAGTGAAACAGGAGCTGAGCCAAGGCCAGCTCTAAAGTGGACAAGCCAAAGGACATGCCTGCGCACATCCTTCTTCCCCCACCGAAAGGGAGGAATTCGAAGTCATTGCCTTTGAACTCCTTGTCGTCGCCCTCCTGAAACCTCTCCGGCTTGAAGCTCTCGCCGTCGTGCCAATATTTTGGATCCCTTGCGAGTGCCCAGACGTTGATGAGGACTCTTGTTCCGGCTGGAATTGTGTAGCCGAGAACCTGAGTGGTCTCTTGGCCGACTCTTGGGAATAAAAGGGGGAAGGGAGGGTGCAATCGGAGAGTTTCTTTGACGACTGAATGAATGTAGGCGAACTGTGGAACATCACTCTCTTCCACGTAGCCTTTCCCCTTCATGGCCTCTCGAACCTCCGTCTGCGCTCTGTTCATTGCTTGAGGGTGCAAGATGAGCTCCGACATGGCCCATTCGATGGTGTTGGCTGTTGTTTCAGTCCCTCCGGCAAATAGATCCTGATTGCAACCATCAACGACGACGACGAATTAATTAATTAAGAGATGGATCATCTGTCTATAATTAAGTATATAATTTGTTTGACAGAGACAGAGACACAGACAGAGACAGAGACAGAGAGTACTCACGATGACGAGAGCCTTGATGCTTTCGTACGAGATGGGCACTTCCAGGTCGCCTGAATCTTTGAGCCTGAGCAAGACGTCGATAAGGTCCTCCTCGTCGTCTCTCCGGCTCAGCAAATGCTCCTGGATTGTTTCTTCGAGGATCGCGTCCAGTTTTTTGTGGTAGTGGATCAGCTTGGTGCTGAAGCCGGTGAGGACGTCCATGATTTTCAGCGACGGGAAGAGATCGCCGACGCTGAATCCGCTCGACATTTTGATGACCTCTTTGATGGTGTCCATGAACTTCTTCTGCTGCGGGCATCTCCGGCCGAAGGAGGCCTGGACGACGATGGAGTTGGTGAGCTCGTTGAGCCTCGCCCCGAGGTTGATCTCCTCGCCGGCGGTGGCGGCGTAGCCGACGTCCCTCATGAGGAGGGACACTTGCTCCGCCCTCAGGGACGCGAAGGACTTGACGCGCTTGGCGCCGAGCAGCTCCATGACGCAGAGCTTGCGGAGCTGGCGCCAGTACTCGCCGTTGGAGAAGGCGACGTCGCGGCAGCCGTAGGCGATGATCTTGGCGGCGGTGAGCTCGGGGCGGAAGGCGAAGTTGGCGTCCTGCGCCTTGAGGATCTGCTGCGCGCCCTCGCGGGAGGTGAGCACGATCTGGTCCACCTGCCCCACGCAGAGGCGCATCACCGGTCCGTGCCTGCGGGCGAGGTCACGGAGCGCGTGGTGAGGCAGCTTCCCGACGAGATGGTGCAGGCTGCCGATCAAGGGCAGATGCCATGGCCCGGGGAACTCCGGCCCCGTGTTCTTGTTGGATTTGCTCCTCATCAACGTTCTCCTCAGGACCAGCAGCAGGAGGAGGAGGAAGGAGAGTGACAGGGGAAGAGAAGGCAACCAGAGATCCATGACGCGCGTTTTACTGGATTCTGTTTCTAATTCAAATATTGCTGTGTGTGATTCCAACTCGAGCAGCCCCATGGAAGTATTTATAGGATGTCAAGCAAGCGTAATCTGGATCATAATCAACGTTCGATCATATGTTGTTTAGGCTGTCAACAAAAGACGACTCGATCGGAAGGATTCCAAGTCAAATTGTTCGTTAAAAAATAAAAATAAGGGAACGGTTGGTGCCCGTCGTCTGATCCAATCTATGGAATATAATCGGAAAGCCCACAGAATGAGGCAGTGAGTCGATAGTTGTGAGGAAGAATTGTAGCCCACGGAATAAGTACCGAGGTTCCATGGAATTAACAAGGGTGCAAAGGGACAGGGCAGAGGCCATGGTTTTGATCATAAGCCATAAGCGGATTTGTTAGGGGTTGGACTGAGACTCAAGCACCAACATCATAGTATAGGGGCAACCGGTTCCATCTAACCGGAGTTTTTCATCGGCCGTTGAAATAAATTAAGAAGCACTCACGGCGGATGGCTCAGCTCAATATTCAGTGGTTACGATCTCCACCAAAAAGCTACTTAGAGATATGGGCGGTGATCCTGTCTGGAAGGCGGCCGACCGGACTCCGGGGAGCACTCGCCGCAGGTCGGACGAGGAGAAGCTTGTAGTGGTTGGGCGGCACTCGGCGATGAAGCTGCGGTGACCTCCTCCGCTCGGCAACGCTCGGGGACAAGAAGATTCAACGGATTCTCCCGCTCGGCGGCTTACTGGAATCTGCACCCACTTCAGCCGAACGGGAACGTTAGTCGACCAAACAGGGATCGCCGCTCCGTATTTGGTCCTCTGACGCTCAAGTTAGTCTGAGTGTTTAGTGGAGAGAGAAGCAGAGCTTTCGCGTAGTAGACTGCTTAGAAAAGTGTACCTTTGGTCCTCTTATCGAGGGCTATTTATATGTGAGAATACACCTGACAGCTGGCGGACACGCGCCAATTTATCTCCATGTTGGGCTTGGGCCGCGCATTATTCTCCGGCCACGTGTCGCTTTCTGATAGGTTTGCCAACTATCTAAGAATATTCTCTGACAAACTGTGACACTAGGCGACAAAGGACTTTTGTCTTCTTTAACCGCCCGTATGGTCTAGGAATA
>JBBPFQ010543740.1:0-16005 GCA_037974815.1 Kaempferia elegans | reverse complement strand
AATGAAGGGCAATTTGGTCATCAAGTTTGCATGCAGGGAGTTGAAGCAAATGAAACATTGCATGCAGGGAGTGGAAACAAAATTATGGAGACTGCATGCAAAGATGAAATATTGATTGGGGAGTTTTCTCTAATTTACTGTATAGATAAAGTTGTGATTTTTATTATACAATATGATTTATAAATTAACTAATATAAAATATATGAAAATGCTCATCGACTAACCCGCACTTTCAGCAACTCACCATTAATTCTTCTTCTTCTTCTTCTTCTTCTTCAAACTCGGCTCTCATGGTGATATCTCCTGCCATCCTCGCTTCATAGTCGACCAGCTCAAGCATGTAGTAGATGGCGTCCTCCATGTTCTGGTGAGAGCGACCCCCGGCAACAAACACCCCTAGCGCCTCCCTGCCGACGGCCACCCAGGACCATCCCGCTTCCTTCCTCAACCCCTTCTCCCTCATCCATTTCCTCTCCGCCGCTGCTTCCGCCCACCTCCCTTGCCCTGCGTATATGTTAGCAGACACTACGTATGCCCCCGCTCCGCTCGGCTCCAGCACCTTCACCGTTGCCGCTGCCATCCTCACACCCTCCACGTCCCCCTTCGCCGCGCACGCCCTCATCAGCGATGCCCAAGCCACCGCGTCCACCTCGCTCTTCGGCATTTCCTCGAGCACCTTCTCGGCCTCCGTCACTCTCCCTGCCCTCCCCAGCAAATCCACGATGCAGCCGTAATGCTCCCTCCCCGGATCCACCCCCTGCTCCCTCATCGATTCCAAGTACTGCAGACCACGATCCACCAGGCCGGCGTGGCAACACGCCGTGAGCACCCCGATGTACGCAACTCCGTCGGGAGCCAGGCCCGGCGTGCGCTGCATCCGCTCAAACAGCTCGATTGCCTCCGCGCTTCGGCCATGCTCTGCGTAACCGATGATCATAGCGGTCCACGACACCACCTCCTCGGAACCGCGCCCTTCGAATACCTGTGCCGCTTCTTCGACGCTCCCACTTTTCGAGTACATGGTGATCAGTGCGCTTGTGATCATCACATCAGCGTCGGACCCATCGACTATTGCGCGGGCATGGAGTTGCTGGCCGATGTCTAGCGCTGCCGAAGAGGCGCATACACTGAGCAGGCTGGAGAGGGTAAACTCGTTGGGAGGTGGCCACCCATCGCGCCGCATTTCGTCGAACAGAGCAAATGCCTTCTCGATCTCACAGTCCAGGGAGAACCCAGAGATGATAGCTGTCCATGAGACGATATCTTTTGTCCTCGTTTCCCGGAACATTGTGTAGGCGGAGGCAAGGAGGCCGGCGCGGGCATATAAAGTAACGAGGGCGTTGGACACCGAACTGGCGGCGGTGAAGCCCCGCCGAATGACGCTTGCGTGCAACTGCTCCCCCAGCTCGAGGTAGGCGAGCCCAACGCACGCCGAGATCACAGCTGCAAAAGTGTAATTGTTGGGGCTTACCGCCTCTAGGGAGTCAGATTGCATCCGGAAGAAAGCACGAACCGCTTCCTCGTAGCGGCGCGCCTGCACGTAGGCGGCGATGATGGTCGTGTACGCAATCACGTCGAGGGAGCGCACACGGTTCAACAAGAGGAGACCTTCCCGAAGGACGCCGCACTTGGTGTACATCGCAGCGAGCGTGTTAGCCACGAACGGTGCAGTCTCCAGCCCGAGCTTCGCGGTCTGTGCGTGGATTTCACGGCCGCGTGCGAGCAGGCGTGCGTCGGCGCAGGCCTTGAGGGCGGTAGCATAAGTGTGGGAGTCGCACGGCACGCCGGAGGCCCACATGTCGGCGAAACACTGGACGGCTCGTCGGCACCTGCCTGCGCGGACGAGGGCGGAGACAGCACTCGTCCAGGAGACGGCATTTCGGTAGGGCATTTCATCGAACACCTGGAGGGCGGAAGCGGAGTCGCCGGTCTTGGAGTACATATCCAAGAGGGCGGTAGCGACAAAAACAGAGCCAACAACCCTCCCCGATTTGAGTGTGTAAGCATGGAGACAGCGTCCGTGAGGGCGGAGGCCGGGGCCGTAAGCGCAAGCTTTGATGGCGACGCTGAGGACGAAGGGGTCCGGGTCGAGGGAGGGATCGGCGGAGCGGACGAGGGAGGAGAAGAGGCAGAGGGCCTCGTGGGAGGCGGAGGAGGAGACGTAGCCAGAGATAAGGACGGTCCAGGAGACGATATCGCGGTGGGGCATTCCATCGAACAGGAGGCGGGCGTCGAGGAGGCGGTCGGACTTGATGAGTTGCCGCAAGTGTGTGTTGGTTTCGTAGACCACGGCGGGGCATGGAGCGAAGCCGGAAGGGAGGGTTTGGGTCAAGGACGATCGGGCCGCATGTGCGAAGCGGAACACGTTGATCTGTGGGGAAATGTGGGAGACCTTCATGGCCAATGGCCTCAATCTGTGAGTAACGGGACGCATTTTTAATATTGCACTAAGGTATGAAATTGTCACTGTAGATAGATCTGAGAATAAGTTTTTACAAAGAACATACATGGAATTCTAAAATTATTAAAAAAAAACACACATTACTTTAGAATTTATTATTTTTTTAAGTGTTTTTTTCTTTTTAAGCTTATGATAAATTCATCATTCGATTTCTCTCACTGTTACTGCATGTAACATATTGTTTTTTTTTTATTTTTTCTCTCATCTCTTTCTCTTTCCTTTTTTTTTTCATGCATGTATACACATAGGTCTTTGGGCCTGATATATTCATATCATACCCAACGTTAAAATTTTTTTAACTGATTTTTTTTATTTTAGCCAAAATAAATAATAAATATCATATTTGAACTCCTTGCAACCTCAAAAATAAGTTCAAATATGATATTCATTATTTATTTCGGCTTCTTGAAAGTGTTACATATCAGACTCACGTTGGACCTGATATGAATATATCTTATTAGGCCCAAAGGCCTATGTGTATGCATGCATAAAGGAAAAAATAAAAAAAAAATAATATGTTGCATACAATAGTAGTGAATGAAAAGAGAAAAACAATTAAAAATATACACTATTTGGTAAATTCTAAAATAACGTACGTCTTTTAATAATTTCAGAATTTTATGTTCGCCTTATAAAAAACTGATGTAAGAATGCTGACTTTTATGTGTAATTTAATTTATTTTAATAGATGATAATTTTTCTTTAAAACTTAGTCGATTTGATATTAACTTAACTGGCTAATCATACAAAATTATCACCTTACGTAGACGATTTCATACACACTATTCTTTTGCATGGGGAACATGAGATACCAGATATATATTTTTTAACAACTCCGTTAAAAATTAATTTTAAAATTAGATTAATATGTGATTCCTTCAAGTCTTCATCGCCCCCGCTAATTCATCTTTATATCAACACAAATAAAATATATAAACAGTTAAGATAGGGAGAAAATATATACTCAAATACATCAAATTTCAACCTTAAAAATTCATATGACAACCTCACATACTTTAATCATCACACAGCCCTGAGAGAACTTAAAATTAAGTTAATAGGATGTCACATGCTGTTGCTGATCAGAATGCCAACCTCAAAATTGGACTCCAGGTTGAAGGTTGATTGCTAGGTCTCATAAGCCTTCAATTGTACATCAAAATATTAACAAAAGGTTGATTGCTAGGATTGTATTTTTAAATGTAAGGATCAAATTCTCGATTATAGATGTTAACAAAAGAACCTTAATAAATTGAATTAGGTGTCAAATTCTGGCATGCACTTGCGCTAAGATGAATTTTTCATATTTACATATGCGAAAGAATATTCAATGGAATAATTACGGAACTGAGCATGCTAGTTTTGAATCTAAAACGCATTTATGCACTACAAATGAAAGGTTCAAGGGTGAAGACTACACTACAGTGTATGCATTCTTCATTTCTATCGCTCTTCTGAGTTGAATTTGTTCCACGCGTCCTGCAATCATTAGAAAATGGTGATTAGTTTGTACAATATAAATATGGCAGATGTAAGAAGAGCAAAACTGACTTATGGATCCAACGTTTATAATTCCTGTGCAAGCTTGATTTTCTAATGCTAAGAACTAGTCGCTAATTTAGGAAAAATAACTTGTGCAAGCTTGATTTTCTAATGCTAAGAACTAGTATTAATCTCCCACTTCTGCTAACAAGACAATATAAGAAAACACTTTAACTACTATCTAATGTCCCATGGTTATGCATTTTCGATTTTATTCCTGTATCATACACAGGCAAACTAAGACAACTAGAGGACTTGCCTTGAGAAGATCAAAAACCTTCTCACAAATGTACTTTTGGCGAATGCTAGCACCTCTTTGCTGTAATTTATCAGGATGAACATAGAGTGTAGCTTTCCTGTAAGCTTTCTTCACAGCAGTAGCAGCAATGACACCTGTCAACGAAATAGGCTGCCAACCACTCTCAGGCCCAAGGATCTGAGAACAAAACGCCAAATGAAATGGCTGAAACATCAGCAGCTCCATATTTACATGCAATGACAACTAATGGAACTTCAAGAATTCTCAGTGGCAGAAGCTGCCTATCAGATTTGAATGCATTTTGAAGGACTAATGGAGCTCCACTAATAAAACTTCATGAACTAGTGTGTCATTGATTAAGCACAAAGCACAATGAAAAGATACAGATACAGTGATACAGATTGTAAATCAATCCCATATAAGTAGAACCATTTGATATGCTACTGGCCTCACTTAAATCAAGATTAGAACAAATAAATTTAAAAATTCCATGCAATTCCTATATGACAAGATAAAGTTGCTTTCGTTGATTTAATTCTCTTCAATTCTAACAACAACTCATACTAGATGGTGAGTTTCATGTGATTCTAAAGAAGAGATTTTTGACAGTTCAAAGCAAATGGGAAGTAGTGACTTGAACTGCTTTGGTTCCAACTGTCAAACGTACAATGGGCAAACAGAAGACCAAAAGAATCTGCCCACTGTCCCGAATAAAAATTCACTACTATTAGAATCTGGAAACGACAATTTTTCGGATTTTGGATCTTTTAGTACATTTCAAGATAGTAATTCCAGAAGGTTTTTTTATATAATCACTAATTCTTAAGGTAGCCGACCATCCTTCTTGGTTCGCCTATTTCTATAAGGATTTGCTATCAGCTAATTCTAAAAGTTAATGTAATTTGCTACACATATTGTATTGTCCATTTGGGTGTACGATAAATTAAAACACTATATTTCCTCCTGCAAACATACTTGAGTTGGAATTCACCCATACTATTGAATAAGCCTAAAGATGTATTCATGCATACTATGCATGAAAAAATTGAATGCTCTAAATAAATGCACATACATATTGCAGAGTTGACAACAATGCACGCAAATTTCCTTCCTTTCCATTTGCCCATCTTTTGATATCAGGATCCAAATACTCAGACAATCTCTGCAATTAAATATTAACATAAATATTAAGTAAAATTGGATCTAGTATATTGATCACAAACAATCCATCCATTACATTTCGCTCTGCTTGCTCCCTTTGAGCAAGAACATCCCGCAAGTTTTTCTCAGCAAGAGCGTTTGCCTGACACAAAGAAATATAACAGTAAACAATGTTAGAAATATTAAATATGAAAAATGCGATCCTCAACTACCACGAAAGTCCAAATCAGACGAAATGCACACCACGCGTTCAGCTGTTCTTTGATGCCTCTCAAGCCTAGCCTTATACCTGAGAGTTGACTCATCCTCACCTGCTTCTGATCAATAAAAGAACCCAAGTATCTCAAAAAGGGAGAGAGGCTATGGATATTCAAGTATAAGAAAAACAATATCAAAGACAAGAAAGGCTCACAAAAAGAGCTATTGACAATAATCCTAACATAGCTTACTTTGGTTATCCACAAATGAATATCCCTTGGAGTTGCTTGAAGAATCAGTATTGTGAAACTGTACACCAGTAGATCCATCCTACATGCCCAGCCATATGAAAAAGTCACAGAGATAAAAACTGTACTCTGAATAGTTAAGAATCAAAACAACCATGTATAACTGTTTCAAATATCTAGTTAAGGTTATATTTGTTTACCTTATTCCAGGGCTTTGAATGTTCTTCTGTTCCATTTTCTTTACTCATTTTATCCCTGTAAAAACCACTTGGTTTCTCTTTGCGTTCCCTACCACTTCCAGCTGTCTTTTCAGCAAGTGCTCTTTCTGCAGCACGCCCTCGAGCTTCAGCAATTGCTCGTTCAACAGCAGAACGCTCTGCCTTTAATCTAGCTTCTTTCAAAACCTGCTCAGCTACTGATTTTTCTGCAGCAAGAACAGAAGCCTTATCTACCTTCTCTTGAGCCTCTTTGAGTGCTCTTTGTCGAACCTCAGAAGTAACCCTCTCTACAGCATTTCTTTCTGCCCTTTCTCGGGCTTTGGCATGTGTCCTTTCATGGACTTCATGAATTGCTCTTTCCACTGCAGCTCTGTCCTTCTCTCTCTCTTTCTCTCTCTCTCGTTCTTCCTCTTCTAATTTCCTACAAATTCCTGATGATTTTCTTTCTTTTTCCATGTCTTCACTTCCTTTATCTTCTGTCTTCTTAAAGTTGGAAATGATCTTTGAGGGCCCAACATTGTAAATGTCTGAAGCACCTTGAGGTGATTGTAATTCTGAGATACCATCACCATTTTCTGACTGAGCATCTGAATCTTTGAACGGGAGGAAGCACCTGGCATCTGAATCTCTATTCACGATATCAATGTTATCTGAAACATCTTGGTTTGCATGAATCTCACCAAGGTTTTTGTTTTCTCTAACTTGCTTTTCTCCTTGCTGAATCGTTTGCTCAGATTTTTCCAGCAAACAAGGCTCTTGAACTGCCTCTGGCGTCTCATAACATTTCTGGTCTTCACCAGGTGGTTCATCTGCTTTGAATTCATTGCAATCTTGTGAGCAGGGACCTTCTTCTTTTGCATTCTCAGGATCTTCATATGCCATTACTCCAATTCCTTTTCGTTTCATTGAATTCTCTCCTATTTTTCCTGTATCATGGTCAACTACCAGTTCTGATTCACATTTCCCAGAAATGGATGAGTCTTTCTTCAAGTATGGTTGCACCCTATCTTCCTTCAGAGTTTCCAGTGTATTTTCATCCATTTGCACCGGGTTGTCTGAGTGACCACCTTCAACTTGCTCTTCTGAAGCATCTGGGTTTGCATGAAGCTCTCCTATCTTTCCATTTTCTCTAACTTTCTTGCCTCCATGCTGTGCTGTTTGCATCTCAGATTTTTCCAGCAAATAGGACTTTAAAACTGCCTCCAGTGTCCCATCATGTTTCTGGGCTTCCACTGGTGGTCCATTTGATTTGAACTCATTGCGATCCTGAGAGGAGGCACCGTCTTCTTTTGCATTCTCAGGTTCATACGAAATTACTCCAGTTGCATTTTGTATCATTGAATTACCACCTATTTCATCTGTGCCTTGGTCAATTAGCACTCCTGAATCATATTTCTCAGAAATGGATGACTCTTTCTTTGAGTAAGGTTCCTCCCTAGCTTCCTTCAGAGTTTTCATTGTATTTATATCCATTTGGACCAGGTTGTTTGAGTGACCACCTTCAATTTGCATTTCCTTTGATGGATTTATAGAATCACCAGATTCACAAAGAGAATCCAACTCTTTTTCTGCATCAAACATGCCAGATACAAATGCCATCCTCATTTCCTTGTCATGTGGAACAACATCTATCATGGATGTATCCAGAATAGTACCATCATCGCACTCTACACTGTTTGAATCATCTGCAGTGAATTCCTTCTCAACTTTTCCAGATTCAGAAGTTACTTTAGCAGTTTCTAATTCTAATGTATCTGACAATATCATTTGGACTGACTGAAAATCATGTAGATTGTCTTCAAATTCATAGTTGTACTTAGCATCTTTTGATTCCTTAAACTCATGGATGTCAAATGTTTCCAGATTTTTTTCATTTCTAACTGCAACAGAACTCTTATCAACAGAGAATGGTATGCTCAAATTTTCACCATGAACTTCTTGAGCCTCTTCAAGCTTCCTGTTTTCCACACTACAAGAAATGTGAGTATCCTTAAGGACAGCAATATCTTCTTGAAGCTGTGGCTCCATGAGACTCACATTATCTAGATCTTCAATTGGTTCTCCCTTGCAAGAATCATAGTCATCTTTCACATCTGTGGCAATCTTTAGCCCATCAATCTTTTCTATATCTGCATTCAAATTATTATTGCTTTTAAATTCAGATGGCAGTGTAACCTCTTTATTATCATAATGACCATCTTTGTTAATGCTTGTAGTTCCTTTCACCAATTTCCTAATAGGTTCCTGCACATGTACATGTTCTAGTATTATTGATTGTTCTTTGCTTGCTATCCTTGACTGTTCTCGATCCATCTTCCACTCCATACATTCCTTTTCTGGAGCTAAATTGTTTTCTTTCATCATCTCTTGACCATGTTTAGACATTATCACATCTCTTGTTGTATCCCCAATATCCGGATTTGCCTTTAAAACATTGGTGATATTACCTTTCTCTGAAGGAATGTCATCAATCTTGTCCTCTTTTGCCAGCTTTTTTTGTGTTGTAACAACACCGGTGTTATCTAAAAAAAAAGAATATTGAGCAATCTTCTGTTCGCTTTTGGTTTCATGGTGACTCTTCTTTCGGTTGTGATAATTTACACGTTTTCTCTCCATCGACTCCCTTGCACTTTTTAATCTTGCTTCAGCTAATTCCATTGCTTTCTTTATTGCAGCAGCAGCTGAACTCGCATCAATGTCTACATCCAAGGAAGGACCATCCCTCATGACAACTTGAGGTACATGGATTTTGGAAACAAACCCATAACATCCAGGATATTCATTTTGTTGAGATGAATGGTGTCCATCTATACTGATTTCCATATTAGGCTCTGTCTTTAAGAATGAATGATTTATTTTGTTACGTGCTTTTGGAGGTGGCCTTAATGGTGGCGGTACTTGCAAAGGTTGTGTTCGGAGACTGACATCTACAACACTCACATACATAGCATTGGAAGATGTTAAATCATCATTAATGACTGAATTACTGCTGGAAGAATGTGAATGGAGATCCAAATTTATGTGATTAAGCTCTGAAGCAGAACATAGACTGATACGTTCCTTAATATCTGAGATGGTTTCATTCCCTGAGGTATGTAAATCAACATTGTTAACCTTGCTAAGTGGAGCACCAGGTTTTTGCACTTGCAAATGGGTAGTACATTCAAGAGTGGATCTAGGAGGATCAGATTTGTGTGATTGTCCTCTCACAGCACCATGTTTGCTCCCATTATTTTTCACATTACTTGACAGGTTAGATTTCCCAGAATTATGATTCAAAAGATTGCAATTCAATGGGAAGGAATCACGATAATCTTCAATGAAATTCACATCTTCCAGAGGATATTCAGACTCTTTAATGGGCAGACCATTAATAATCAGATCCACAAAGTCCCTGTTAATGGTGAATGGAAACCTAGTGACTAATAATCAATTATTCTAAGAAAAATAGTATTAGTGATCTCTAAAAAGACAAAATCTAGTGATCCTCTTTGAAACTACCATTCTAACTAATAGCTAGTTTTAAACCTTAGCTTATTTTTTGATAATTCAATGTATGCAACAAAAAACAGGAAAGGCGAATCTATATGAGACAATAGAATAATCAAATGCCATTGATCTGCTAATTCAGACCTAGAGATTAGCATGTCAATAATGAAAAACAGAGAGAGTCTAGATGAAGGGTTTTCAAATGTCAAAGTGGGCAGGAGTTATATCTTGGAATTCATTCACCGCAATAGAATTAGCAAGAAGGGAGTGCAAAATATACAATGTATGTTATATTGTAACCATATCAACAAAGGCTAGATGCATAACGTACTCCTACATCTGGTCATTCTTGTTCGTTATGCATGTAACCACGTTTTCTAAGCCTTTACTGCCAGCTTAGGAAGTAGAAAGCCATTATCCGACAAAAAGATGATCTTTTTTTCACACAACACCAACAAAATACCACTCGACAAAGACAGCTAACAAAAGAGATTCAGAAGCGCACCTCCCGTTCGTGGAACCGACTTCCACGCCCCGACTCGAGGAAAACAAGTCCTCATGCGGTACAGAAAACTCCCGAAAATCCAAGTCCCCGAAGACCTCAGCGTAGTCGAATCCAGGGCCGTCGCGTACTACGGCAGTATCACTGTCAAGGCCGTACGTTGCCGGGGGCAGATCGAGGAAGGGGATGCTACAGGAGGTCCCTGAACCTCCGAAAATCTCCGCGTAGTCGTCGGGGCGGGAAGGGAAAAGAGAGGCGGCGAAACGTGGAGGACCTCCGAAGACGTCAACGTAGAGTGACGAAGCAGGCTTCTCGGAGACACCTTGCCCCTCCATGGCTAGGAGGAAGAAGAGGCGCGGTTAGGGTTTCGCTTCTGCTCTCCTTCAGCGGTCTTCGCCGTCGTCGTCGTCTCTCGTAGTGGAGGAAGAGAATGCGAAATCTTTTAAGGTGTGCGATCTGACCAGTGAGGTGACAGTGGAACACAGTGAGACCTTTTAATTTTATTTTAATTTTGTTTGCAGTTTTCTTCCCTCTTTATTTATTTATTTAAATTAAATAATTAATTAATTAATCAAGGGAAAGTTTAGCGAGCATTTTACCAAAATATCCCTCTTTTAATAGTTATTTTTACCGTACACACATAGCTACCTTTTCCCTTTCAAAATTTATTGTTTATGACCGAAAAAGTAGAAACGGAATAATGAAATGCTACCGTGACTTTTTTTTTTATTTGCACGATAATATATAGAATTTTAATAGCTTATGATGCTTGCAAACGCAGAGATGGACGTTGGGGAATTAAATATCCACGTGTAAGGCTTAGAGAAAATTGAGGTGGAACTCCCGAAGACTCCTTAGACAATACGTGCCAATCAGCTATCTCAAAGGGAATGTTAAATAACCGGGCCAAGGAGGATGTGCCTAATTTTGATCCTCCAACATTTAAGTTCGTGAAACGATCATGAATAATGTGGAAGGAGGATGAAAAGTAAAATAAAAATGATTTTTGTATACCTCCGTGAGTTATGAAAAATTCTATTTATACTTAGTGTTACCTAGTGCGGGGATTAAGGAGCTTCCATAAACGGAATAGACATTTATGACATATAGTCTTCTTTCCTTAATTATTTTTTCTTAATTAAGCATGCAATCTGTACGTGTCAAATTTGGAAGTTTTCTCCGTACAAAGAAGTGCAATGCATATCTTCTGACAATTGATATTCTGATTTGACCGTTGCACTAAGCAACAATAAGGGTTGGTGAGACCTTCCTTCCTATGGCTAGGGTTGACAGCTAGGTGGTCCTCCATACGGACCGAGTTTGGCTGAGAGGAGAACTAACTGAGCAGTCGTTCGCGACTCGCTCGGTTGGTGTCCTCACTCATTCGGCTTGATGATACATTTGCTTTTATCCTTGATATTGAAACCAGATGACCAACAAAACGGTCTCCTTGGTCGGTTTGCAGCGTAATAACTTCATCCTAGAATGATGGGTGAGTGAACTGTCTGTTTTACTAATTATTCAGCGTCCTGCTTGATTCTAGCTTGGGCTTGAGTTCGGGTCAGCGTTCAGCCTCTTCTTATTTGGATATTTGGTCTACTCTGATGTCATGTGGGTGGCTCACTCTGACGTTGACTTGACTTTCACAACACTCCTTTATCATCCGCATCAGCCTACTCACTCTTATACAAGCGACTATGAATAACAAAGAGGTGTGGCCAGTTGGCGCAGACAAATTCTACATTTGTTTTACAATAACAATGAAGGACATTAATTTTGTGTTGTAACAACTACAGAACCGTAGCTACTATAATATGGTCGTGATTTGTTCAATCTCATTGTAGTAGCTACAAGTTCATAGCTGCTACAACGTAGACTTATCGTTGTAGCATTTACCCACTCATAGTTGTTATAACGTGATTGAACGTATCACAATTATGTTGTGGCAGCTATAGTCTCGTAACTGCTGCAACACAGACTTATGTTGTAGTACTTACGAACTCATAACTGCTACAACAGAATTGAACAAAATCATAATCACATTGTAACAGCTATAGTTTTGTAATTTTTACAACACAAACTTAACGTTGCGGCAACTACAAACTCGTAGCTATTACAACGTGATTGAATAAAATCATGATCATATTGTAACAGCTACGAACTATATAGATTTAATATTATAACAGTTACGGACTCGTATGCGGTATAACATAATTAAATAAATTATGATCATGTAAAAAATTTATCACAATAAACATTACACAATCACACTGCGAAGTCGGACAGTATATCCACTCTCATATATTATATATAATATAGACCTTTTAAAAAAATATATTTTTATTCGCAATGCTAATATTAATTTCTAGATGCCGGTGCTTGAATAAGTGTTATTTAGTTTATAATATCAAATAAAAAATATTTTAATTATTAATTTGTCGTCTTTCATGGATTTGCTTCACCCAGATGGAACACCAAATCGTCGGTGGAGCCGGCTGTTCACGCGCAATAGAAGGGCTCCACCAAACCCATTAGCTGTCATCAATATTTCGTTTTGAATTTGAATTTGAATTAATTCATCCATTCTATAAAGAATGCGCTGGAATTGAGGTGTCATTTTTCTCTAGTTCTCATGTTTTTCTGGGACGTTTTTTTGTTTCTTTGTTAGAATTATTTGATCGCTTTTTTGGCATTTAGTTATTTTGGTTATATTTTAGAGAAATTAAATTTGGGGGAATCCGAGATTAACCTGGGCCGGATCCAGTTGGGTTGGCCCACATGCTATATGATATCACTTTAGCAACTTCAAAGATGATAAATTGATAATGGTTGGATTTTGATTAAATTACATATCTCGGTTCTCCATCCCCATTTATTATATCTATTCCCATCTATCTCCTCCCCCTATTAAGTTTTCAATTTTCATCCTCATATTCATTGAAAGATCGGATATTCATCCTCGTACTTATACTCATTCAACAAAAGCATAGTAAAATTAAATATCATATCTAAATAAAAATATAATTCAACAAAAACAATTTACTCCTAATTTAATCATATTCAATAATTAAAAACATATTAACCATAAAACAAAAACTTAGTTAGTGGTCAGAAAAAGAAAATTTTTTATTATAATTTAATCAGATATTCCGGTCAGGTATAGGTAGAATTCTACTAGACCTCCCATACATGATTATCTAAATAACCGTATCCGATTATTTGATTATTTAATCAGATTTTTTTTAAAAAAAAAATCCTCCATATCTTACTCCAATTGGGTTGAATATCGAATACTCCATTAGATAAAAAAAACCATCTTATTAGTTATTTTATTCAAAATGACACTCTTATAATTATATATATCACTTCATCCGAGATTAAACTGGGGTGGGCCCATTTGTGTTGGCTTACATGCAATGTGATATCACTTCACCCTGTTTAGGGATGACAATGAGTCTGATTTTATATTCTCCGTTCTCATCTATATTTATTATGTTCATCTCCATTATCATTCCATCCCTGTTGAATTTTCAATATTCATCCTCATACCGATCGAAGGATTAGATATCCATCCTCATAGCTATATTCATTCAATAAAAGCATATTAAATTAAACATCATATATATATATATAAAATATATAATTCAACAAAAAAAAATTAAATATGCATAGTATACTCCTAATGTAATCATATTCAATAAAACATATTAAACACCCAAAAAAATAGTTAATGGGTTTTAGAATACATATATATATAATACTCATACTCGGTTATCTGATATTTAATCGAGTCTATAAAAATTTTCCATATTCTTCTCTATTCGGGTTGAATATTAAATTCTTCATCATGTTCGGAGGAATTATCATTCGTAATCAAGTTCTTATTATTTTATTAAGAAGGGCGCTCTTATTTTTAACATTATGGTAGAAACTATAGAATTAGCATGGACCAAGGGCTCATTACATTTCAACACCACCATAATGTGGTTTAGGCAAAGCTCAAGCTTGCACATGCAACTCCTTCAGCTTTAGTCTTCGATAAGCTTCCTAAAGTTCTCTACTAGTTGATCTTTAGTCACGAAGCCTTCCTAATTCTTATCGCACTGAAGCCGATCAAGTTGTGTTTTTCGTTTAGTTCATATATAGTTCATGCATCATACCATCCTGTAGAAGCAAGTGAGTTAAAAAGATAGAAGTTAGCTAAGTATTGTTTATCTTTTTCCTATTTCTTTCATATCTGCATATATGCATGGGTTTCTGAAAAATTTATTTTCTAATTTGGATTGTTTAAATCTTCTTGTGCTTTCTTACAATATCATGTTATTAGTTTTGAGAGCACATGTATGCATAGTCCTTGAAAGTAATTGTAATAGAATGAAAATGTCACAATATATACTGCTTGGAAATGATCAAACAGCCATTCTTTTGGAGTGAGAATCTTTAATCTTTGTGAAATATTTACTGCAAGGTTTTTGTGTTTCTCCACTACCAGAGAAAGCTAGAGAGCAAATCTTTCACAGAATAAGCAGGAAAATGATCTCCAACTCAACAATTTAAGCTTATCAATCATATCTTTACTATCACTTGAGCCTGTGATGGCTGGCTAGACGATCGAGCATCTCGAATCACACGAAATGAAGGACCACATGCACAAGAGATAAACCCAACTACAGAGAATCTAACCATTGCTCTGTGGACATGGGAAAGATAAGGATTCTCGCAGTCATCTGGAATCTGTATCTATAGTGCCACCTCTTTGCCCCAATCCTGATTCCTAAGAATGTTTCGTTTTGTTCTTTCACTTTATCAATGATGAATTCACAATCAGCTGTCAGTCCTTCATGTGGATCTTAGCCTTCCACATATCACTCAGACAGGCGAAGGTTTTTTTGAATTTTCTACAGATTGAATGGAGATTCGATAGGCTCGGCCACCGACCTCCAAAGTCGTAGGAGGAGAAACACTCCTTTTACTTTTGTTTCCATGTCTGACAAATGTTCATCCGCTTTTGAAAAAGATTCTGTATGGTGGAGCTATCGTGGATGATTACAGACAGATTCATGTACAGCAATGGGATTCTCTTTAGTGGATTTGATTCGTATAAAATTAAGAATGATCCAATGAGTCTCCATTCCTAGTTGCAATTCCATATCCGAAGTGGAATGATTATCTTTAGTGATTTAAAACTAGCATGGATTGTGATCGGTGGATAGAAAAGTAAGTAAAGTCGAGTTAACTCACGGTTTAACGGTTCACATGGCATTCAAATATACCACCTCATGACAAACACAAAGTCAACGTAAACCTAAACCGAGTAGCTAACTCACCGACCGAACAGACTACTCATTCAGTCGGCTCCACCGAGCGGATTAATGAAGTTAAGGTAATACAACACCATGAATCAAAACTCCAATAACCGACCGAATAGAGACCACTCATTCAGTCGACCTCACTGAAAGGCAGAGCGCTCCACCAAACTGACCGAATGGACCACCCGCTCGATCAAATCATTCAGACAAGCGCAAAAATGAAGTGTCGAGTGGACCAAGCAGGCAGGCCTAATGGACCAAGCCGAATGAGCCAGAACATCAGTCGAGTGAGTCGTTGAGCGACCGTTCAGTTAGCTTCCCTCTCGGCCAAACTCAATTCGTACGGTAACCACTCGGCAAGCGCTGCTCAGCAAAGGTCTCACCAACCCTCATTGTCGCTTAGTGCAATGATTAAATCAAAATATTCGCTGTCAGAAGATACGCGTTGCAATTCCTTATATGGAAGAAACTTCCAATTCTGACACGTACAGATTGTACGCCTAATTAAGGAAAGGTAATTAAGGAAAAGTGGCGATGTCTCATAAATGTTGATGTCGTTTATGGAAGCTCTTTAATCTTCGCGCCAAGTACGCCCAAATATGAATAAGGTCCTTCACC
>JBBPFQ010538263.1:0-16019 GCA_037974815.1 Kaempferia elegans | reverse complement strand
CAAACCCCCGCGTGCGCGTATTAACTTTTTGTCTCCAAAAATTATGGAAAAATACTCTAAAAATCCAGAAAAATCACTGGATCATTCTAAAAATATTTTTGGAATTTTCGGGGCGTTACAATTGGATGCTTCTATTGTGGGACAGAATATAGTTGATGAAGAACGAGTTTCATAGGTTATCTTTGTATAATTAAATGTTAAGCTTGACTAAAATAACTACTATAAGAATCTTAATATTCGTTGAGAAGGAGATCACTTAATGTCCTACATATTGATAGATCTATACCAAGAGTAAGAGTAATCTCAACATTATACTACAACTTATTTAGTTGATGAAGACCTTAATTAGTTAGTAGAATGGGTTGAGGGGGAGTATAGAGTGAAGGCCAACAATAAGAAGAACTTTAGAATTATAACTTCATGCCAAGAGAGAATTCCACTAGGTATTTTTTATTAAGGTTGAAATGAAAACCAATTTTCAGGATATAGTGCAGGGGTGTTAGGACTGGTGCGAGCCAAAGGGTGAATAGTTCCAATAGTTTCTTTTCGATTGTTTGAATGTGTAGTGGAAAATTTGAGTCAAACTCGACGCCAAAATACGGCACACACAATTGCTAACTCAGTTGGTTTACTTGCTTCACCGCCCCCAAGGTGTCTACGCCCAGGGCCT
This sequence comes from Kaempferia elegans, assembly GCA_037974815.1. Lineage (NCBI taxonomy): Eukaryota > Viridiplantae > Streptophyta > Magnoliopsida > Zingiberales > Zingiberaceae > Kaempferia > Kaempferia elegans. The sequence goes on along the minus strand of JBBPFQ010538263.1, from coordinate 15,349 downwards.
AGTTCTAATTGAAGAAAGTATTGAGAGAATATATTTTTTTATTAATGGAGAATAATGATACAAACTATATTTATATATATCATAAAGAGATAAAATATAAAAATGAAACATATATATATAAATCTACAAAACAGTTATGCACAATGTATTCCAAGATATCCTAATAGACCCTTTGAAGATGGTGGGCTCGTAGAGACACCAATCTTGGAACAAAGAAGACGAAGTTGAGCACTAGGAAGTGGTTGTGTCAAAGCATCAACTAATTGGTCAGACAACAAGACATGAGAGACACAGACTTTATTACTCTGAACCAGTTCACGAACAAAATGATAATCCAAAGCAGTGTGTTTCATGTGTGAGTGAAAGACAGGATTTGCGCAGAGATAAGTAGCTCCAATGTTAGCTCAATAGATAGAATATTCAACCTTGTCCACACCCAGTTCATCAAGAAAAGATTGAACCCTTTGTAGCTTGGCAATAGTAGAGGTAATGGCACGATATTCAACCTCAGTGGATGAGCGAGCAACATAATCCTATTTTTTGGAGCTTCAGGAAATTAGGTTTGGACCCAAGAACACAATATAAGTACCAGTGAACGTGCGATTATCAATATCACCATCCCAATCTGTATCAAGTAGGCATTCAAGGAGAGAGAGGAGTGTTGTAAGAGAATTATACTATAAGAGCGTGTATCATTAAGATAACACAACGGACACATAACAACCCCCAGTAGAGGGATGAGGGAGCATGCATAAACTAAGATAGTTTATTTACAACCAGGGCAATATTCAGTCGAGTAAAAGAAAGATATTGCAAACTACCAACCGTTTGGCGATACAAAGCAGCATCCGTAGGAGGTGAGCCATCTGAGAGGTGCACAGATGGTGACATGGCAATAGGTGTTTGAACAGGTTTTGAGTCCACCATATTAGTTTTAGTAAGAATATCAAGAAGATATTTTTTTTGAGACAGACAAGGACCCCTGGAGAGAGAACAACTTCAACACCTAGAAAATAAGATAAGGTTCCCAAATCTTTTATAGAGAACCGAGCACCCAGCTGATTGATGAATCCTTGAAGGGCACTGGTATTATTTCTTGTAAGAATTAAATCATCGACATTGACAAGTAGATACACAGTGATACTTCTAAAGTAGAAAATAAATAATGACGTATTAGTAAGAGAGGTCATGAAGCCAATACTGATTAAAAAATGATGAAGCACAATGTACCAGGTGTGTGACGCATGCTTAAGACCATAGATTGCTTTGTTCAACTTACAGCCATAAGATAAAAAATTGGAGTCAACAAACCCGGGCAGTTAAACATATAAACACAGTCATCCAACTGACCCTAAAGAAATGCATTATTCACATCTATCTGACGAACAAACCACTCTTTGAAAACAACAAGGCACAAGAGAAGGTAGATAGTAGTGGGCTTTGCCATAGAATTGAAAGTGTCAGTATAGTCAAGACCTGGATGCTAATGAAATCCCTTAGCAACAAGATGAGCCTTGTAATGGTCAACAAAGCCATCAAGCTTTCTCTTAAGTCGAAAGACCTACTTGCAACCAACGACATTTTGAGAGGTATCAGACAGGAGAAGATCCCAAGTGTCATTACAGAGGTGAGCATTGAACTACTCAGACATGGCTGCACACCAGAGGGGATCCTTGAGAGTCATAGTATGTGTTGTAGGTTTAGACAGAGTAGTGTTAGTGATAGCAGTGAGACCAAAGTGAGGATTAGGCTGGAAGACATTGTTTTTGGAATGGGTCACCATAGGATGAATGTTGGTGCCAAAAATAGGCTGAATTGGAGGAGTAAGTGAGGGTGGAGCTACTTCTGGGGTTGGCACGATAGGTGGAGGCTCGGCATGGAGAGGTTCGGCAGGTGGAGGCTCAATAGGGATTGACTAATGAATGACTGGTGGTATGAGACACGGGTTAAAGGAGCAAATAGGTAAAGAAACTGTAGCATGAGAATCCTCCATATTCATACTAGGCAGTACTCCAGGAAAGGATCTAACACTATAACCACCACTGCAAAAGGAAACTCAGACTCAATAAAAACAACATGACAAGATACACGAATTTTTCCAAAAGAGGACTCATAGCATAGATAGACACTCTGTGTAAGAGAGTAACCAAGGAAGGCATAGGGTGAAGATCAGTGTGTAAGTTTATGAGGAGTATAGATACAAAGCTAGGGATAGTAAAGACAGCCAAAAATGTGAAATTTGGAGAGATTTGGCAGGGAGGCAAAGAGACACTCAAAGAAAGATTTGTAGGAAAGATTGTGTTTGTGTAGTCGATTAATAAGATAGGTGGCAATGACAAAGGCAAAGGGATATAACTAAATAGGAACAGACACCTAATGAAGAAGCCTAAGAATGGTTTCTACAATATGGCGATGACGGTGTTCAAAGAAACCATTATGTTCAGGAATGTGAGGAGGAGTGGTTGTTGTGTCGATTTTGGCAAGTGCACGGTTGTCGTACAAGTAATAAAAAATATCGATCACATAAGAACTATTTATTAAGCACGTGATGATTTTGCACAATGAATTATCTAGAAAATCAAGAGTTGTTTGGTCACTAATGCTTAAGAACAAGAGAGGGAGAAAGATAGAGAGAGACAGTAGAGATTGAGTACAAGTGAATGAAGGGAGAAGATGGATTTGGGGATGAATCTAGGATTTCAATTTCATTATGATACTAGTTAATATCCCTATGCATTGTTCATCTACCTAATTCCATGCTTACATTCTTGTAGGTCTTCTAACTAAAGTCTAACACAACTCCGCAAAGATCATACTTGGGAGTTTACACCAAGTTTCAACGTCATTAAGTAAAAAAGTAACTCTAAAAAGTCTGATTAAAGGGATACCCTAGGCCTCCTAGTCATGCAATTGCATTAATCTACCATTAATAAGTACATTAGATAACTCCCAAGTACATTAGAATTACATTCATAAGTATCATCATTTGTGAGGTATACGAAATTATTAGCCTGCACACTCACCCGTGGGAGACACCCGTGGGTGAGTGTGAAGAGGGAGGGCGCCCCCACAGTTGCATGGAGGGTGCTCTCTCGCCTACTTTGAGGGCGCCCTCCATCACCTGAGGGAGCCCTCCCTCACACTCGCCCACGGGCGAGTGTGCAAGCTAATAATTTCGTATACCTCACAAATGATGATACTTGCAAATGTATATATATATTCTAAAGTACGACCCTTGATAGTTGGTACCAGGTATTCAACATTAATAATGTATAGTCATTCATGAAGTTTCTATCTTAGTGTCAAAATTTTGAGTGATTGCAAGTCATTAAACTAATCAAAAATTATGTTTTTGATTCTAATAAAAGTTGCTAAAGTCTGACTTAAACTTAGTCAAGATTAGTATAAGAATGTAGACATTTTTAAACTTTTAACTAATTATTTATTTCAGTTAAGTACTAGGGCAATGTCAAAATCCCTAACAGTCAAATGCATGGTGAATTGAATCTAATTAATTGATTCAATAATCAATCAATGGATCTCTAGCTTTAGAGTTAGTTGTTGATATAATTCTCAAGTATGAATACAAAACCAATAATACTTATATGGTCCCTTTCACCTTATACCCATCCTGTGGAAAAATTTAAAGCCAACACAGAGAATCCTCTTTCTCTCTCCTCTCTCCATCACACACTCTCTCTCAACCCTAATTACACCACCCTCTCAATAAATGCAATTGCACCCTCTCTATACGCTGTGCAATAACTCCCCACCTCTTCCTTTGCCTTCCTACCTGCTCTTTCTCTCTTCTCCTCTTTCCCTTTCTCCCCCCTTCTACTCCTCAGATCCCCCTTCTCATGGCATATCTCCCCTTTCCTCTCTCCCTTTCTCTCCAACGCAAGAGAAAAAGTTAGAGATCAGGAAGAAAGCCGCATGCACTAGTCAGAGCGTACTATTACTAACATATACACCTTCTTGTATTTACTACTCTTCTTCTTCTTCTTCCTCATCATCATCATCTTCCTTGGAGTCGTCATGGGAAGAAGTAATTCTTTGAAGTTAACTGCTGCTCGTGATCTCTCTCCTTTTTGAGGTTTCTTGTTTGAAAGAGAAGGAGAGAAAGAGGGAGGGGGGGATGAGTTAGGGTTTGGTCGAGAGAAATATGCCTGTGGGAATCATGATACCAGCGAGACAAGCAGCAGCTTCCATGATGGGGAGGAACGCAGGCACCAGCTTTGGCTCCTCCTCAGTCTTGTCCCTCAGCCAGGTACTAACTAGTCGATTATTTAATTAGCTGTAACTCAACTATTAAATTTTCTGAGTTTGGTTTCTTTTGTTGTTGTTGCTGCTGCTATATTTCCTAATTAATTTCTTCTTCTGTCAATTCCTTGAATTAAATTGGAAGCAAGGCATTGTTCTCCATGTGTTCAGGGTTTTTGTTACTTTGCACTTGAATATTTGAGGGGAGAGAGAGAGAGAGAAAGCTCACTCTCTCTCCTTTGAAATTTGGCAAATTTTGGAACTTTGATCTGTGATTCAAGTGTTTTTTATTTTGTAGCCGAATTTGTTGGAAGGCGAACTGCAGATCCCGCCGCTGCAGTACCAGCACGGGAACCAGTTCGTCGAGATGGCGCCGACGACGATGACTGGGGAGAGCGAGATGGCGCGGGCGGAGGCCGACTTCGAGAGCAAATCCGGCGGCGGCAGCGAGAACATAGAGGGCGCCTCCGGCGATGACCAGGACCAGAACACGCGGCCCCGCAAGAAACGATACCACCGACACACTCAGCATCAGATCCAAGAGATGGAAGCGTGCGTACACATGCCATATATATGTTTTGTTTCCTTTTTCTGAAATTGATTACCAAATCAGATCTTCGCCCTCATTTGGTTAATGAAATTCAGTAACTCTGTTACAGATTCTTCAAGGAATGCCCTCACCCAGATGACAAGCAGAGAAAGGAGCTAAGTAGAGAGCTTGGGCTCGAGCCTCTCCAAGTCAAGTTCTGGTTCCAGAACAAGCGCACCCAAATGAAGGCATATAGATATATATATATATATTTATATAATTTAAATTCCCTGTTAATGATTAATTAATTCGCATCATGCAATTTTTTTTTCTTTGTTTTTTGTTCGTGTGAATAATATCAGAATCAACATGAGCGGCATGAGAACAGCGGGCTACGTGCGGAGAATGAAAAGCTGCGCGCCGAGAACATGAGGTACAAGGAGGCCCTGAGCAACGCCTCCTGCCCTAACTGCGGCGGCCCAGCCGCCCTCGGAGAGATGTCCTTCGACGAACACCACCTCCGCATTGAAAACGCTCGTCTTCATGAAGAAGTATAGTAGACGACGATTCGTGCATGTGCGGAATAAAATTGTATGCGTTTACATGAGCTTAACGCGCGCGCGTTTACTATTCGTGTGCAGATTGATAGGATATCGGGGATCGCCGCGAAGTACGTCGGGAAACCGATGTCAATAGGCGCAGGGGCGTCGTATCCTCTGCTTTCTCCGACGTCATCACGGTCACCTTTGGATCTAGGGTACGGCGTCGGAGGAGAAGTGTTCGGGGCTGCAGGGGCAGTCGGGGAGCTGCTGCGTAGCGTGCCGGCGGGAGGGCAGAGTGAGATGATGGATAAGCCGGTGGTGGTGGAGCTGGCGGTGGCGGCGATGGAGGAGCTCATCCGTATGGCTCAGCTCAACGAGCCGCTGTGGTTGTTTCCGGACGGCGTGAATTCTTGTGGGGAGGCGCTGAACGAGGAGGAGTACGCGCGGGTGTTTCCGAGAGGAATCGGGCCGAAGCCGTTCGGGCTCAAGTCGGAGGCGTCACGGGAGACGGCGGTGGTGATCATGAACCAGATGAACGTGGTAGAGATGTTCATGGATGTGGTAATTAATTAATTCATTCATTCATTAATCAGATTTCCAGTTAATTAAATTGAGATTTTAATTGCGGATTAATGTGTTTGATTAGAACCAATGGTCAAATGTGTTTGCGGGGATTGTGTCGAAGGGTATGACAATCGAAGTGCTATCAACTGGAGTGGCAGGCAATTACAATGGAGCTTTGCAAGTGGTATATATATTAATGTTCAGAAGCTATTTTGCTTAATTGTTTTTCAATTCAACTATTTCTATATATTGCGATATTGTTTAAGTTTTTGCTGCATAAAATCAAACGTAATTATTGTCTTGCTTGGTTCAGATGTCAGCCGAGTTCCAAGTCCCTTCTCCACTTGTGCCCACAAGGGAGAGCCTATTTGTGAGATACTGCAAGCAGCATCCTGACGGGACTTGGGCCGTCGTCGATGTTTCCTTGGACAGCCTACGACCCAGCCCAGTTTCCAGATGCAGGAGAAGGCCCTCAGGCTGCTTGATCCAAGAAATGCCCAACGGCTACTCTAAGGTCAAATTAAATTATAAAATACAGTTAAAAAAAAAACAGAAATGCAAATAATTTACCGAATATTATTTTATTATTCATGTACGGGCAGGTGAGTTGGGTGGAGCACGTGGAGGTGGATGACCGGTCGGTCCATAACATTTACAAGCCTCTGGTTAACTCGGGTTTGGCGTTCGGCGCAAAGAGATGGGTCAGCACTTTGAACCGACAATGCGAGCGGCTTGCCAGCGTCATGGCCAGCAAAATCCCCACTACTGAGATCGGTGGTAATTGTAATTTTGATTAAATCGGAATTTTTGACCTGGGAAATCAATGGAAGAAGACACCCTTATTGCAGTGTGGATAATATCATCGAGATGTGTTATTGTAGTGATAACGAGCGCCGGAGGACGGAAGAGCATGTTGAAGCTGGCGGAGCGGATGGTGATGAGCTTCTGCGGCGGCGTGAGCGCCTCGACGACGCACCAGTGGACGACGCTGTCGGGGAGCGGGGCGGAGGACGTGCGCGTAATGACGAGGAAAAGCGTGGACGACCCCGGCAGGCCGCCGGGCATCGTCCTCAACGCCGCCACCTCCTTCTGGCTCCCCGTCCCCCCCAAACGCGTCTTCGACTTCCTCCGCGATGAAACCACCCGCAGCGAGGCACGCAATTTAATTAAGTTCACGACGAATCGTGGATTTGCATGCATTGCATTTAAGCTTTGGGACTGATACATTGAACTTAAATTTCTTGCAGTGGGATATACTCTCCAATGGCGGAGTTGTTCAGGAAATGGCTCACATCGCCAATGGCCAGGATCAAGGCAACTGCGTCTCTCTTCTCCGGGTCAATGTAATTCATTCATTAGCAGAACACGATTATTTATTTTGTTGATTAGATTTTGTGATTGATATGGTTGAGGAGGATTATTGTTATGCTTTTTGTATGGAATTAAGCAGAGCTCCAACTCGAACCAGAGCAACATGCTGATACTGCAGGAAAGCTGCACCGATGTGACAGGATCCTACGTCATTTACGCCCCTGTCGACGTCATGGCCATGAACGTCGTCCTCAACGGCGGCGACCCCGATTACGTGGCACTCCTCCCTTCTGGCTTCGCCATCCTGCCCGACGGCCCAGCCTCCGCCGGAGCAGCTGGAGCCGTGGTCGAGGAGGTGGGCTCCGGCGGCTCCCTCCTCACTGTCGCCTTCCAGATCCTCGTCGACTCCACCCCCACCGCCAAGCTCTCCCTCGGCTCCGTCGCCACCGTCAACAGTCTCATCGCCTGCACCGTCGAACGCATCAAGGCGTCCGTCGCCGGCGAGATCATCCCCCACTAAGACCGTATTATGTAAGATGCAAGCTAAGTGCTTGCTTGCCTTAATTATAATCCATCGCTAGTCGATGCATGTCCATGAACACCGAGTGTTTGATGAAATGTGCAGGAGAAGGGGTGGTAGTGGTAGCTGGAACGGAGATTATAGGGCGTCACCTTTGGGAGTCAAGAACGCACCTCGTGCTTGCCTTGCCGTGTGGTGTCGGAATTAAGTAACAAAGAAGGTCGTCCTCGCACCACTATGCAAGGAGGGTTGGTTCGGGTATTGACTTTACATGTCTCAGTTAATTACTGCATGCGTATGTGTTACTATACCACCTCTGGGTTTTGAAGGAGTTCTACTGCAAGTAGTTATAACTAATATCTATCACCAATTAATGTTCCTTGTAATGTTTGTTGTGTCCTTTGCCACCGTGCAACAGACCCCTATTTGCTCGTTGTCTTGGTCATCCATCACCTTTTGTTGTTAATTTGGTCGTGTTGGCGAAATAGCTTGTCTAAGTGATCACTCCTCTTTGCATTTCTTTCAATGAGAAGAGCCTATTTTACCTTCTCTTTAATTTAGGTTGAGGCTATACAAAATTTAACTCTTCACCAAAAAGAGTTATATATATCAAGAGTTATAATTTAGCTTGTCTAAGTGTCTTGGTTCGGATATATATATCAAGTTTTGGTTGTTTAATTTCACAATTTTGCCTGCAAACATCATGTTTATTGATGGACCACTACCAGCTAGCTTTCTAATAATATGAAGGCTAAACAAAGAGAGAAAAACTCAAACAACATGATAGCTATTCAATTTAACTGCTTGGTAACCATTTAATTTGGTTCTCCTTTTTACCTTTTTTTTTCCAGAAAAATGGAGGGAAAAAATAACCATAAGAATACAAGAGTTACAACAATCAATGTAATTATCTGCAACATGGATTGATTAATGTTTGCCATTGTTTGATCTCTTGCAATTGTTTCTTTTTTATTATTCTAAGAGAATTTCAATTGTTTCTCAAACTGTTAAACTCTAAGCAAAATGCATAGTGCCTCCTTTCAACACATCTTTAGATATTCTTAGAGAAACTAAGCTCGTATCTTAAAATCATGAATACTGACAGAAAGAAAATTAAACTTAAACTGAAGCAAAAGATATCATCATAGGATTTTTTTTTCATTCCCTAAATCTTTTACCATTTCTGAATGCAGCATTAGCTTTTAGCTAGTGGTACAGGAGCAAATGTCTAGCATAAGAACTTCAAAGAATAAATGAAATCCTATATTTCCATAGAAATCAGCAAAACAGCAAAGAGAAACTACCTTCAGTTTGGATATGGAACCCAACTATTATAATGAATAAGTGTTACATTACGTCTTTATTCCTTGTCTCCCTGGGAATGAAAAGTTTCTTCCTTGCTATACATTTGTGATTCCACTGCCTTGTTCGCTTACAGCAACAATGATATCACATTTCTGCAACCTTGGATGTTTCACCAGATTGTTTTGGTGAAGTAGCTATGTACCGCAGGGCAGTTACGACATCGCTTATCTGTGGGCGGTTGCTTGCTTCTTCTTGTAGACACAATGCTGCAATTGCAAGAGCTTGGTATAAGCCTTTCAGTGGGAACTTACCTTCTAGTAATGGATCAGCCATTTCTATAAACCTCTTTTTGTTTTTAAAACGCGGTTCTGCCTGCACAAACAACATCACAGATTACATTACTTGATCAATTGAGTTCAAAGTTGATACTCAAAAATAGGTGAAAGTATACTATTAACTTACCCATTGAACAAGATGTTGCTCACTTGATGGTTTTGATGTATCAATAGCTCTCCTTCCGGTTATTATCTCGAGAAACACAACACCAAAACTATATACATCAGACATCTTTGTTAATTGTCCTGTCAGAGCATATTCTGGAGCACAATAGCCATAAGTCCCCATCACCCTTGTCGATACGTGACTCTTATCTCCAATTGGACCGACTTTAGCTAGCCCAAAGTCAGATAATTTCACATTGTAATCTTGGTGAAGAAGAATGTTAGATGCTTTGAGATCTCGAAAGATTATTGGAGGATTTGCGATATCATGCAAGTACTCTAGGCCTTTAGCAGCACCTTCAGCTATTTTCATTCTGGTGTCCCAGTCCAATGGCTTCTTGTTTGGGGAAAGATCTGTAAATGTTCATTGTTAATCTGTTCTTTTCTAGCAAGTTAAGCTTTTACGGTATATCATAGCACACAATACATCATGATAAAGTCTTAATAACTACTTACTTAAAAGATGATCCTCCAATGAACCCTGTGGCATGTATTCATAAACTAGAATTCTTTGATCTCCATCAGCACAATAGCCAATCAAATTGACAAGGTTTGGGTGACGGAGCAGACTGAGCATCAGTACTTCCACATGGAACTCTCTATTTCCCTGTAGACCATTCTTTTCCAGTTGTTTAACAGCAATATCCTGTAGAAGTTGAGTAAGAACCATAATTACAAATCCACTCTATTGAAGAAAAAAAACAAACAATGAAGTTTGTTTGTCATACTCGACCCTCGTGGTGCCCTTTGTAAACTCTACCAAATCCACCTTCACCTAAAAGACATTCTTGTTTGAATTCACCAGTCGCTGCTGAAAGTTCAGGGAATGTGAAAGCACGAACAGGATTGCGGCCCCTGCTTATCTGTAAGATCTTGTCAGCTACAAATTTATGTTTGTCTGTATCTGCACAGTTCAATTCTGTCAAATTAAAGAACTGCACAAGCTTATGATGTTTTGTCCTTTTAGAGCACAGGACAAGATTTTATCAAAGCCATCGATAATGAAAAGGCAACGAGAACTGATATGTAATGATGCATCGAGAAAAACCTGATTCAATTATAAGATTGTTGACAAGGGAGGCAAGAGCGTTCCCTTCCACTGTCTTCGCTTTTGAAGCCAACCTTTCCTCGGCGCGTGGTTTGAAACAGAAGCAGCCCATCAAGCCGGCCTGTGAATCTACTCAATGAACTCCTGGTAGAGAAAAGAAAAGAAAAGAATAGAAAACCTCTGAGAAGAACGATCAAATTCTGAAGCTAAGCAACAAGAGTCAGATGCTTAATTTGACCCTGTGGATCGATCAGAAATACGGTCCACTGGGTCAAACAACAACAAACTTAATACTAACTAAAATGAAAGAATTTCAAGGAAGGTAAGGAGTACTTGAGATTGCATTTTTTTGCTAAGTTTGGGGGTTCCTCTTAGAATGCACCAATGGATGCTACTCGTTCAATTTGTGTTGAATTTAGAATCTCTGTTATTGGAGAATATATCTATATTTAGAAAGACCAACTCCAAGGCATGCAAAAGCAAGGGCTATATTTGATACATAAAAGATTTTTTCAGAAAAAAAAAATGATAGTGAAAAAAAAAGGACTGAGAGGGCACACCTATATTTGGGTAAATAATAATAATGTATGAAACAGAAAAAAGATCCTAATTTTTCTCCATTGTTCCTCTATCACTAGGGCTTCTGTGACTATCAAAACAGCTACAAAAGTGCTATTTATCGTCGCATAAATTAACTGTGTCATCCAGAAATTGTCATAGAATACTTTCTTATCGTAAATCTGTTGTAAATTGTATACATGTGCGATGCTATCTGTGACTAGAAAGTGGTCATACTTAAATGGTAGGTATTAAGTGTTGCTGAATTTCGAGACTATAAATTTAGATTCATTTCCTCAATCCAAGTCAAGGAGAACACAATCCGCTGAAACCTCTAAATCGTATAACAATTCATACTTGGTTGCTAAGGTGATTTGACATTTCTTCAAGCCTCTAAACACTGTCAAAGAGGGGATAACTCTTTTAAGAAAATTATGACAATCACAGTCCTTAGTTTGTTTTTAATAAACTTGCCCTTGCTGACATAAACCCTCGGGATAATGATGCAGTGACAGGCATGTCTTTTTAATTTTTCAAGTATCTACGGATTGAGTATCAAATTTGTCAAATTTACCGATGGATTTTCTTTAATGGGTAGTTGACCTCTGAACGCTAGGTTGATGGATCTCCAGCTGCGAGCGCTTTTCGATTTAACATGATAGTCAATGGACAACTTCCATGGGGCATAAGCTGAATACCTAATATCAACTAAATAAATAAATAAGAAGAAAAGAGTCAACTTGCACAAATTTCATTTATGTATTTAATTTTATTTTAATTATGCATTTAATTTTAATTTTGGATTTTTCCTAACACTCCAATGGTATTATTTTCTCCACCTACAATGGTCTTGAAACACTCGTAGTTGACTGATCAACAAATATAACCATATAGCAATCAACCATTCTCAGGTCAATTAATTAAAATAAAATTGCTTCCAAATGACTGTTCAAGCCTACAATTGACTGAATCCAATTACAATCAACTATTACTTAAATATAAATATTTTATTCTTCAAACCCTTACGTTCAATTGACTCTCAAGTCAACTAAATTGTCTAGTTGAAATAAACTGTCCAATCAACTACCTTCAATCCTCTCGTTCTACTTGGAGGTCCCTCATAACTTCCGTAGGCATATATACTCAAAGTCTCAAGATGGAGCTCAATTATAGACAATGCCTTAGGAAAAGTAATTCCCTAATTGAAGGCTTATATCAAGCCACTAGGCAGCCTACTTTTATCTAACTAAACACATAATTCTCAATGCTGCTTCCCAAAAACATAAGCCGCATATTATATTTAATTCACTTGCATAATATCTCATAACTTATCTACTTAACCATCACTTAGTTTGAATTATGTTACTGAGTGCATGTCCTATCATAATTCAAGCAAACTCCTCAACAAGAACACTAGGACACATCAATACAAATTTTGTAAGAAGAATTTAGGACAGGCAATTATACTTCAGAAATTAACTTCTCTTGATTAATTAATCGCCTTCTACGATTCAGACTAGCTGGCTAATTGTTTGTAAGGTAAAGTATAAATCGATTGTGTTATTTCCTTCTTTGTGATTAGGCTTAATATATCGCAAGTTCTGATGTTTGATTGAATAACATGTTAAAAGTGTGAGGCTTTGGAAAGCTTCAATTTTTAAAGAGATGTCATGATGCTCAAAGGCAAGCACGAAGACCCAATGACTATATAATACAAAGTTGAGTAGATTGTATTGAATATGAAAAATGTATCTACGTACAAGTATTGTTTCCTAGAGAGGATTTTTCTTGAAGCCTTGTCCAGTAAAATGAGTTACCTAGAAGAAATATATAAATTTGAACATGTTGAATGAGTTATCGAGCTGATCATTCGCCTAATCCGGTTGAATGGGCCTAATTTGCTGCATAATTAAGCATTTATAAAAGAAGCAAAATTATTGGAATAAATGGAAGCCTAAGACACGCTGCACCACAAATAATACAACCATCTGAAGCTAGCTAGTTAATTAGCGTACTTCATGCGAGTGGCAGCACTGAGGCCATCTTCGACTGTTAGTCTTCGCGGAATATAATTAAATAGTTGCTTGTCGATCGTGCCAATTCTAACAAATCGATAAGAACTAAAGATTAGTCAGTAAAAGAAAGCACACGTAAAAAGATATTATAATCGATCGATTTAAAATAAGAAGACAGAGAGCAGGCGCTGGGGCAGTTGACCAGTACGTACGAATATATATAGCCACTCTCGATCAGAATCATGCGATCAGAATCCTGTACTGTCTGATTATATATATGTAATAACGTAGAAAAGAAGTTAGCCAGCCAGCCAGCCAGCCACCCGAAACCCAACCGGATGCTACGATCCAGTATTCAAAGAAACCTTTTAACTTACTGCAACTATAAATTTGTCATATAAACACATCCCAAGTGTATGCATGTTACTTAGATCGAATTAATTAATTAATAATCTGCGATATATGGAAGACAGTAGTTTCTCTACTCTCTCGAACCCCACGAGCCATCGTACGCTACACAGTCCACCTCATCATCTTTGGCCGTATTTCAAGCGTGCGTCCCGATCCTACATCGAGTTCGAATTCCTGACGAGCGTGGACCATCTCGACGGCGGTCTGTCGCGCCTTGTGCCTCTGAAGCTTCCCCCTCGACTTCAGAGCCCATGCCCCACTCCGCCGAGATCGCGAGCAGGCTCTGCGCCGAGACGAGCAGGGTTAAGAGCAGCTGCCAAGAACAACAAGCTGCAGGAGTTCGACCCCTTCACGGCGGCACTCGAGCGCATCAGGAAGGAGGAGCAGGAGCGGCCGGTTCATGAAAGCGAGACGGCTGGATCGACGAGTCCAACAACGAGCAGAGAATCTGGAGCCAAACACAGGAGAGGTAAGTCGTCTGTGCTTTTGGCTTCTGCCGGCAGGAATAATCACGTTGATGGTGAGGCTGAGGAAAACGATAATGGAGATGAGATCAAAATGGATAGCAGCAGCAGCTCGCCATCAGTGTTCTGCTATAAGCCAAATCTTTTGGCATGTTTCCTGCTCAAGAAATGAAGATTATGATCAAATTTTTTATGAGTTCAACGACAACAAGATATATCATAAGTAATTTAGGTATTCCGTACGTCAGGATTAGATTATTGTGATAAGTTATTCTGTCCGCGACCAGAGACTTGGTATCAGATGCATGCATTTGAAATATATATATATAATTCTATGATAATTTTTTTTGTTAATTGAAATCAATGGAAGTTTTGTTGTCATTAGTCCATATGAATGCAACTGAAGGGTATTCTTGGACGCGTTGAATTTCGACCTCATAATTTTATAGGACAACCTCTCATTCTTTAACCATTGCACCGTCTAAGAAGGAGGGCAATAAGTTGATCATGTACTGACCCCGAGACCTTTATTTTTTCTCTTTGCAAAATTGAATCAAAGTAAGTTAGCAACGGAATAAAAGCAAAAGCAAAGACATAAAAACACAATCGGTTTTACTTAGTTCATAGTCTAGCGACTACTATTCCAAGGCTCGCAATCCTTAATGGCTTCCGATGTGCAATTTAATAGTTCTTTTCTCCAAAAACAAAACTTTATAAAAAGAAGCAAATTCGTACCAGTATGGGATGTATAGTAATGCAAGTACAACATAATATACCAATAACAAATGAACTAGATGAAGCGTAGGTTATCAGAGCGTCGTAGTAGTTGAAGCTTACACAAGCAGTAGCAACAAAGACAAGATAGAGCACAGATTGAATTAATGATCGACTGGACCCCGAGACCTTCTTTTATAGGCATTGTTCAGTCGATTGAATACCTGTTATGTCGACTAAATCTATTTGTCGATGGAACCTTCTATCTGTTGACTAATCTCCACGTACATCCTTATTTCCTCCGATTTGATGCGCTCGATCCTATAATCACGTTGTTTGGTCGGCTGATAAACTTTATCCGTCGATGGAACCTCTAGATTGTTCTTTCCTCCGCAATCTGATCAAATTTAATATCTCTTGCCAAATATGGTTCAGTCGACTTATCACCCTTATCTGTCGATTGAACCATGTTTCCTTCTTTATCGGATCAAATCCTACCTATGCTTATGCATTTGGATTAGTCAACTAAACCTCCCTATTTAGTCGACTAAATCCCTCTATCAACGCTTTGATTTTCTATAAAATAAAGTTATCATATAAATAATACA
>JBBPFQ010537164.1:0-15747 GCA_037974815.1 Kaempferia elegans | reverse complement strand
ATCCAACAATAGCAACCTATGTAAGGAGGAGTTGAGATAACTAACAGAGCTACATGTTGAGAATCGATCCAAGTCGATTAGCAGCAACACCTGGTATGAATCAAGTGTGCCAGCCTTGCTAAAACTTAAAATGAAAATTAAGGAGAGAGAAAAAGAGAAAGAGGAAAAGACATGGGGGAAATTGAGTGCAGTTATACGTGTGTTTAACATTGGCAAGATAGATCTGTGGGAAAAAAAATGGTCACACATCCATAATGAATATTATTACTCTGGGTGGGTTTCAATGAATTGGGGTGGTGCATTAATTTTCTCAAGGACCATCATCTCCCTGCCCCTCTGTGAATCCACACAGAGCATTTAATCCCTACAGGGGGAGGATTCCTTTTTGCTGCTCATCACCAACCGTAGCTGATGAGCTCAGACTTGGTCTCCATCAATGCCTTCCTTGTTTTCTATTGAACATTTTTCCTAAACAAAACAAAACATCTATTATTTTATTTTATCAAAGGGCACCATCCATCTATTATTTATCAATCATACCTTTGGCTGTGATGTTTACCTCCACAATTGTTGTAGATAGTAGATACAGAATGCAGCTCTCTTTTAACTTTGAGACACACTAAGCTAACCCAAACTTCTAAACTAGCTTGAGAAAATCACAAATTCACCACATGTTTAGCTTTGAGATATCGAAAATTCATCTTCTATACTACTTTTCACATAACACAAACTAATTTACAAATCAATTACAAGTTGAACACAAAATTTCCAAGCATCCAAGTCCTAAACGTATCACAGCTTTTATAATATTATGTCATTTTCATATATAAGACTTCACACAGTCCAAGCTAATTTATAAACATAAATTTATCTCATGTGGTTGCGATGCACTATTTCAAATTTCCAAATATCCAAAAATTATAGTGTTAGTGCTTAAATGTTGCCAGGCACAAAGGGATTTATAATTCAGTTTGCAACTGCTTCTGGAGGAAAAAAGAGGAAAAATAAATTTCAAGCGCCTTTTATTTTTTTAAAAAATATATATACATTACAGAGCACATTTTGATCTGCGGCAATTATGAAGGATGCCTCTGGTAAAATGCTCTCTTGTCCTGCTCTTTCAACAATTGGAGTGAATTCAGTTGCAGCAGAATTAAAGGGAATATTCTCTTGTACCCATTGTGAACTTTATGCTCTCATCCTAATCAATGTCCTTTACCGCCACTGTTAAATTATTTGAAGAGATTCTACTGATAAATACTTGAGTTCAGTTATGACACATGAATGAAGCTATGAAGATTATCGTGTAAGCTTTATGGAACTAATAAAGCTCAGATCATTTCTAAACTTATTCATTAGAATCCTAGTTGCCAAAGTCTTAGATCTATCCTCAGTCCTAGCTCAAACTTGACTCAAGTATTGATTTACATGCAAATGAAAAGTCTAATTCATAAATTAAACTGTCAGTAATAAGTCTGTTCTTATAATTCATGTTTTCAGGTGAATGCTTGACGAAGCTTACATATGTGATATTTATTGTATGTGAGACAATAGATACAAATGATAAATAAAAAGAGATTTTAAAAGTGTTGTGTTCAGACATCATCCACATTGTGTATAAAGACGGGGAGTTCTAAATTTTTTTTTTTTTGTAGTAAACTGGGTTTACCTGAAATCTTCTCTTGTGGGACTAGGTATTTTCACTGGACCTGCTTGGCTGACAAAATGTATCACAGGCAGAGCAGCTCAAATGTAAGAGTTGAAATACAAATCAGTAATAAGAAAACAAAAAAGTAACAAAGCGCCACGACTGCCATAACCTAATTGATTGCAGACAGGCTGGTACAAGGGAAGCATTTAATGGCATCACGCAAGGTGTTATCTACTCCAGAGCTGACTCAGCTCATTTCAGTGCAGGGTGAAACTTGTGTCAACTTTAGCAGGTAATTGTACCTGATACTCGGTGAAACTTGCAAGGTCAATCACTATACAAGCTGAACATGTTATAGTTAGACACCCGAATCCACCCTTGATCTATATATAATACCTGTCTTGGGCTTTCAAGATGCACTTTCCACAAGAATAATAGATGAACAAGTAAGAATTTGGTAATATATAAATGTGCCTATGTTCCAACCTGTGTCATGGACACTCTGTAAGTGAAATCGTCATCGATTGCATTATGAAATCTTGCTCTCGGTAAATGAAACAAAAGGATCACACATAAGGTGTCAAACTAAAACCCTCAACAGCAAGGCATACCAATCAATTTCAGAAGGTAGAAGTCTGATGGTTAAATGAATTGTGATAAGTAACAACAATAAATAATCACAATAATGTATTTCTTGAAGCCACCTGTAAAATAGGAAATTCTCAAAATGGACAGATGATGAGCACAAACAAAGATCTGTATTCCTAATCAGGGTTTGTCTTTCACAACATGGGAAATGGCTCTACTTAGACCAAGTAAGCCAAGGTTTGGAAAACATGGTTTATCCTCCATGCTTTGATATGAGCAGCTCCTTAAGCTTCATCTTGAAGCTCTCCTCTGACTGTCCCTTCGCTGTCATGATGTGGAAAGAACAACAGAGGACCAGGACATCAAAATGATGTAGCTCCCTTAGAATAAGTGGATCTCGATCATAGTCCTGTGCAGATGAGAGTCAAATTGTGAGGGTGGTATTGAGGAATGAAAGTAGAAGGTAACAAAACTGCACAAAATTGTCTCAATTATCTGTGTAAAAGTTATTGGTAAACTCTGAAATATGATCTCCTAGAATGGAAGTAAACCAAAATTACGAGAATACCTTTTCAGTCACCACTACAATAATTTTTTCTTTGAATCTATTCTCGAGCTCCTCTAGTCTCTCTTTGATCAACTTGATATCCTTTAATGGAGATCCAACAAATTTTCAGGTAAACTAGATGAAATCAAACAACTGACAAATAACGCCCGTGTTTCTTCTAAAAAAAATATATGCTACATATATCAAATAAACTAATTATAATTATAGAAAACTTAAAAAGGTTATGAGATAAGTCTTCTCAGTTCTGCTATAAGTTTTGATAACACAAATTCGTAAAGTGAACCCATTTTACAACGTCCTCAATTCTGCTACGCTAGGAAAATGTTCTCTCCTAGGGGAAAAAATTAGTAGCAAATTTAGTCAAACTTATCGCCAGCTTTCTCCACCTGAACAGATACAAGAGCATGAAACACCTAAGGAATGTATAATAGATCATACAAGCAATGGCAATCAGTCATGTTTTTTTCATACCTTACCCACCCAACCTGCTTAAAGTATGTTTAGATACATATTAGTCTCCACAATATGTAAATACCCGTATCAAATTCAGACCAGGTATATATTTGGTTAAATTCTTGGGTACCTAAGATATAAGCATAAACTACATGCATTTGAATCACGTGCCCATGGGATTTGTGTATCCATAAATCCTGCTTGAAATTAAGTTCAAATATGCAAGTGGATAATTGGCCTTGTCTATGGTGTAAAGGAAGTTTGTAACACAACTTGTATCCTCATACTGCATAATATCTAAAGTAGCAAAAAAAAAAAAAAAAAAAACTTATTTTATACAATCCATTGTTTGTCAAGTAGTGTACAAATCATCAATATTGTTCTGTGTCAAGTAATTTTATTTGTATTTGTTAAAAGATAGCTGGTGATGCTCAACTTGAGTGTTTTATGTCAAGTCCAATACGTTACATTTTCTTATTCATAAGTTTCAGTATAAATACATAAAAAAATATATGCTTCGGCAAGTATGAACTTTTGCCAGTTTAGTTAATACAATTCATATTGATAAAAGCAATTTATTGAACCCTCCATGATATAGTTACCCAATTTTTTATAGATTAATTGTATGATTGTTCTTCAAGAGGTGATATATGCTATATGCAATGCTTATTAATAACTGCATGTATATGTCCTCCACAAAGAAATAAAAATGCCTAAGAGTTCTCCAACATCGAGTTCTTCAGCAAAATATATTTCTTTATTAGGGATTGAACAAAGGGATACATGATTGTGGAAAATGTGGGGAGTAAAGATGCACTCACATGAAATTGGATGGAGTGATGATCATCGAAGTCTAATCTATCAACATACGATGGCCCGATCTGAAAAATCCAGCATACAAAGTTAAACAATTATTTACAGAAACCAAGAATGGTTTGGCCAATCAGTCTAAAAGAAATCTGACAGCAAAAAAATAGATGACAAAAAGCTAACAACAAAGTGTCAAAAGATATGCATTTTTTATTTCAGAAAACAAATTGGCATGCTATAATATAACAAAGAGTACCGAACAAGATTTTTTATTGCAAAACATATCAGAAACTAAAGAGGAAAAATACACTAACTGCACAGTTGAAAACAACAGCCATCAATTTTTCCCCCTTTTATTTCAATTTAACATTCACGAGTGCAGTGAAACTGAGGATGACATGTTGGCAAGACGTCATATCAATGACATCCAATAATTGATATATAGGTCTAGAATTTGTAAACTCCTCTCAGAAGATAAAAGTATCGAGCATGGATTGTTGCATGCATGGACTTGACATAAATCTTTAATCTATTTTCTCTCACATTGTTGTGCTCTATTCAAGATAGTTCTTTCATGAATTAAAGGCATGGGTAGTATATCCCCAATTGGCAGAATATTATAGAATTAAGACAACGTTACCGACTACATAGGTTCATCTACAAATGCCCATCATAGATACTGCTGAAATAACATTCATAGCGGAGTTGATCATAAGACAAAACTAACTACACAATAAAATTGTGGGTGGCTACTTTTCAGTACACATAGGAAGTCTGATGAAAACAATGAGTGTCTGATGTAGGAGGGATAATAGTAAAAGCAAACACAGAAATATAAATGTTGCTAATAAAAAAAAGTTCATGAAAGCAATCAAAAGTTTTGCAGCAGCTATTGCAGAAGAGTTAATAAGAATGAAAAATGTAGTTCTCAAGCCTAAACTATCTTGATCTCGAAACGTGTTTCCTCATCAGGATAAACATCATAAAAGAACTTGCAGAAATTTAACATCCCCTGCTACAATGAGTTATGTATGGCTAGAACTTAAGATATTGGACTTCCTGTTGCAAATGAAAAGCAGAATATAAAGTTAGTAATGGAAAAAGAACAAACACACACCTTACCAACTGCTTGGGCAAAAGCATATGGGGAACCAATTCCAGAAACGCATAACACAGTCCTGTTAATGACCAGACCTAACGGCAATATGGAATGCTGATTCTTCACTTCAAAAAAGTGAGATGGTGCCAATCTACTAAAGAATATGGTAGAACATGGATCGATGATCCAAATCTTTGTCTCTATCATTGTGAGCTTCTCTTCAGATAACTATAAATAATGAGCTAGTAAATGCCACAAAAATGGAACTTGATTAGCTACTAATACACACACAACTAATAACTTAATTCATGCATGATATTATCAATAGAAATAGACTAAAATACAAAAGCAGAAAATCAGATTATTCATGAATTTTGGTTATCAATGAAAAGATACATAGTCCAAAGTGAATTATGGGAGTTGTTAATGTAAACTTGAAGAAATTCATAATTGAGAGTTGAGAAATCTGTGAACTAAAATATACACCCACCAACTGAGGAAGATAGGCTTATATTGTCTGTGATACTTGAAAAAAATGTGACGGATACCCCAATAAAGTGGTGGGTCAATATTGGATCCACTTAACACATTTGTGCAAATGAGGAGAAATGAGGAGATGTTCTCCTCGTACACTTTGTCTCTGGACATAATCTCTTCATGAGCAACTCATCAACATCCAAGATCATCGCCTTTGACAAACTAGTGTTGAGATAAACTTAGGAAAAGAGCTAATGCTCATTGATGTTCTGCATGTTACCAATATTTGGAAGATCATACTAATATTTGAAATCGTTGTTAGTCAAGACTAACATCAAGCTCAAATTCAAGGCCGACAAGGTGATACTTATGAATATTAAAACTTTGTGGATAAGGAATAACTAGAGAAATGGTTATTCAAATTGAATATCACCTTTATTAAAGTAAATAAAAAAAATGAGAAACAAGCTATAGGACTGAATGAATCGTCTGAATTATATAGCATGACCAACGGACATGCCAACTTCAATATTTGCAAATTAGTAAAATTGAAACTATTGAGTTCAACTCAGGACACAAGTGTGATACTGGTGTGGAGGCTAGACTATCCAAGTTTCCCTTCCCCTCTGCGGAAAGGAGCATATGATATTTGTGATCTAAAGTTCATTCAAATAAGAGATGAGAAGTACTTTATCACTTTTATTATATAGTAGATATTGTTACGTATACTTGCTAAGGAGTATGGAAGAGCCTCTTAAAATGTTTAAACATTACAAGAATAAGTTGGGAATAACTTTAGAAAAACAATCAAGATCATCCAAAGTGATAAGGACAATCCGTTAAAGGAATTTTCTCTTTTCATTGAATGATAACGTGTACTCTTTACAATCTAATGGTGTTAATGAACACAAGAACCATACACTGAAAGAGACGTTGAATATTATGTTGATAAGCTTGGGGTTATCTAGAACTTGTGGGGAAGCTATCCTCTTGGTGAGCCACATTCTTGACAAGTTATCCCACCGAAGTAGAGATGAGACTAACTACAAACTTGTGGAAAGACCACCAACTTTCCTACAAATACATAAAAGTAGCTAAGCCAATAAATAAAAATAAAGCTCAAAGTGATCGACTGTATATCCCATATGTGAGTAACAAATACACATATCACTTTCTGATTCACAAATTGGAATAAACATACATGAAAGTACAATTATTGAATTGAGAAAAGCGATAGTTGCTAAAGACGTCTTTCCACACAAAACTGAGAGGTAAGTTCTAATAAAAGAATTTATTGGTAATCATCCAATTGATGAAGAAATAAGATGCAACAAGAGGTCCAAAGTAGATTAAATTTTCAAACCTAATTTTCTAACTTATATGTTAGAAAATGAGTCGAGGCAGAAGCTCCACTTTGACAGAAGACTAAAATCCATAATGTAAAACCATACCTAAGAATTAGTAGAATTCCCACAAGTAAATAAGTCGTTGATCTATAAATGGGTTCTAAAGAGAAAGCACAAGGTTGATGAATGGATTGATTGATAAGTACACAGCCCAACTTGTAACCAAGAGCAATTAATAAAACGAAGGTTCTGACTATCTTAATACCTACATATCTGTGATGAGGATAACATCCATTCAAGTGTCAACCATTGTAACAGCGATACACGATCTCAAGATTCAAAATATGGACTTGGGTCTTGGGACCACAAGCCTGGAACTGCTAGACAAGTTTACCATAGCAGTAAGTAAGAAGGTACAATAAAAGGGTGGACTAAATGGTGAGCAGCAGATATGCAATGATACCGTGGCCTGGAAAATTCCATTTTTCAGAATCATTTTATCTCAGGAAAGATTGACTGAGTTGAGTTGAGATTTTGACAACTTTGAGCCCATGATCACTTTGCTGATTAAAAGCAGGTCAGTGTTCACTAGGGGTTCCACCCCCAGCACAACACACTTCTATATCTTCCTTCTCTTCTTTTACATGCTGTATTGCTACAGCATTGGTTGCTTTTCACTGCTACTATAACCTATTACATTTACATTACTATATTAATATAAGCTATTAGTGGGACCTCACCCACTAAATAATCAAAAAAGGAAAATCAGCCTGGGCTTAACTTTTAGCCAAAGAGAAAAACATTAGTAATCCTATAGGTGCATACGAACGTAAGCCTCCAAGGCTCATACTTGAACCATTCTTTATTCCCAACAGGTAAACCTCAAACAAAAGAAGTTCAATGGTGTATACCATACCAAATCTGCATGGTGAATCACAGTGATGTCTGCTCTACAAATTGCATCCAATGGTTCTCTCAGGGATCCGCGAGGAAGCAGATGGTTGTTTCCCCATGGTATCAAGCCATTTATCATTACAATTTCCACATCATGCAACAAACTCCAATGCTGCATATTAAAAGAATAGAAAAAAGACAAAAAGTTTAAATCACTCAGGTATTTTCTAGCATATTCTAATCATATAAGAATTTTTTTCTAGCATAATCAGATAGGAACCATATAAAATCAGACACTACAAAGGATATAAACAGTTTCCAGTTTATCAACTTGTCGACACAAATAGTTTGAGATATCAAAGTTGCATTCAGTAGGCATGCATTCAGTATTTGTAGTGTGGCATAACATTAGTGTTGTTGAGATTAAATTCATTATGCCAATTCTTGATACTTAATTTAGCAAGCTTACTAATGCACTTTGTGGGCTCACACTTGTCAGGTTAGAAAAGACTAGCTTACCCTTAGTTACATGTGATATTTTAGTTTTGATTACTTATTTGCACACCATTTGCCTCCCTGTGTCATATTGATCACTTAAAGAGTAACTAAGAAGAAAAAGACAACTAATTTGGAATTTTTTTAGTAAATACCCACATACAAAAATTTGTAAGTTTCAAATAAAACCTGCATTCCATCATCCAAAATTGCAACAGCCACTTTGTCATTTCCAGATGCAAGTCTCAAATGCTGAGTACTTGACAGTTTTTCTGCAAACAATGTGCTATTGAACTTCATGTAACCATGTTGTCTGAATATAGAAGCTGCAGTTGCACTCCTATTAGCACCTACACCGATCCTAGTAGGTGTCCCTGAAAGGTGTCTCTGAATCATTTTAACTTCATCACCTCCCGCATAGCCCTGCAAGAATGAGAGATCATCAGAAAATAAGGCATATCAATTTTGTCATGTTAGAATAAGTTATACAACGTTTACATTAAATTGATTCTAATAATTTGCCCCAACAAAACAACATCTTCCATGTTAGTAATCTATATTGAATTAATAAATGTATGAAAGCCTTGCTATCACAACTGTTTGAGTCAGCCACAGCATATTTCAGCAATTTAGTTCTTGTGAAGACAACCTTTACAGGTTTTTACCAAAGGGAGCACATAGATTTTTGAATTGACCAAAATATGTACGCTACTTTAATATTTACCAAAAGGTATACTCAAATATGTGATATTCCTATTTTACCCATCCTGTCAACACTGACTTTTTGTTCCTCTCTTTCTTTTTTATTTTTCTCTTTCTCTTTCCTCTCTCCTATGCATGCAAATTCTTTTCTAATTCCTCTCCTTTTTTCCCCTCTTTCTTTGCATGGAACTATATTAAACCGTTGGGCCTGATATGGTTTCATATCAGACCCAACGTGGCATGATAAAGAACCATATCAGGCCCAACGTGGGTCTGATAAAGAACCATATCAAGACCATGCTAGACTGATTTTTTCGAGAATATTATAATATCTCTAGAGAAACCTAAATAAGCAATAGAGGGCACCGTTAGACTTCTTGCAACTTCAGAAATCCACAGGACCTGAAATGGATCAATTTGGACCTATCTAGGTCAATCAGTGAGTTTCAGTCAAAACTCACTGAATGACCTAAAGACCTTATATTGCAAGTATTTTAGGTTCTATGTATTTCTGAAGTTGTAAGGAGTCTAACGGCGCACTCTATTGCTTATTTCGGCTTCTCTAGAGATATTATAATATTATCAAAAAAATCAGCCTAATGTGGGCAAGATATAGATTCATATCAAGCCGACGTTGGGCTGATACCACGTTGGGCCTGATATGAACCCATGTCAGGCCCAATAGTTTAATATGGTTTCAAGCAAAAAAAAAGAGAGAAAAATATATTATTGAAAAAATCAACCCAATGTGGGTATGATATGGAACCATATTAGGCCCAACAGTTTGATATGGTTCCATGCAAAGAAAGAGGAAAAAAAGAGAAGAAATAGTTTATAGAAAAGAATTTGCATGCATAGAAGAGAGAAAAGAAAAGAGAGAAAAATACAAAGAAAAGAGAGGCAAAAAGTCAATGTTGGTAGGATGGGTAGAATAGGAAGATCACATATTTGAGTATGTCTTTTGGTAAATATTAAAGTAGCATACATGTTTTGGTCAATTTGAAAATCTATGTGCGCCCTTTGGTAAAAACCCACAACCTTTATTTACTTGTAGAAAGAATGGTTACAGAAAGAGAGATATTGAAGCAAGACCCAAGTATTTGGACCTACTTAATGGTAAAGAAAGTTGAACTAAAATTGTCCTGTATTATAGCAGCAATAAGGTAATAACCCTCACCCCAGGGGCTCCTCTAGGACTGCCCCATGTGATCTGGAAGGGAAGTAAATCATAGGGGACTTCGTCCAACACAGCGGCCCTTCGCATGTAGGGAGGGTGGGGTCGGGTGACCAGCCCGGCATTGCACACACGTTGAGGATTGACCAGTGACCTAATACAGCAACATCACATGTAGGTACCAACTGTGTCAGTCCGTGCCCCGTGGAAGCCTTGTCCAGAAATTAAAGCTTATAGAATGGATCAATAGTTCCTAAGAAAATTCATAGGCACATCTACGCAACCAATCATGCCATGATGAATGCACCAGAAGAAAGATTTAAGCTAAGTACTTAACATTACAATGTAAATTAACGTATGCAGATGTAACACTAATACAATGGAAGATAATTCACTGAGTAATTTATAAGCAATTAAAGCCCAAGAACACGTGCCCTTGTCCAGTAACTGGGGTCAGCTTCTACAAGAAAGGCTTCCTCAAACTTGATATGGTCTAGGAAAACATTAATCAATTGTAATCCTGAGATCCTTTTATTACACTAGACTCCTTCCGAACGAAGAAGTGAGAAGAAAAAGAGAGAGAAAAAATTGCCACCGAAATGCTAGATGATGTCCATTCGACACGGGAGTACATCATGAGGTTACCCTGGTTAGGATGAGCGGCGAGATCCCGGCTTCCAAAAAGATCCGGGCAATGAATTCCACCATAGGAGTCTTGCCGTTGCCGCCCCACGTCAGATTGCCAACGCTGATCACCGGCACCGGCAACCTGCAATATGGAATAAATAAGAACATCAACAATCTCACAAGATCACCAACGAGAGAGATATATATACGATCAAACGCGAAAATGGCCAGTGTAGGGCAGTGCCTTTGCCGGGAGAGGAGTCCAAGAGCGTAGACGCGGCGACGGAGGGCGAGGGAATAACGGTAGAGGTAGGAGGTGAGGGAGAGGAGAGGGAGCAGAAGGGAACGGTGGATGAGCGGGAGCTCCCGGAGGCGACCGTCCGTGGTGGCGGCGATTTGACCGACCGCCCTCTTCAACCGCTCCATTCAATTTCCTTCGAGAGAGTTCGAAAGAGATCTTATTTCATTTTGCGAAATATTAAAATGCTTGATTTTTTTTATTCGATTTAGAAGTGCGACAATTCAATCGAGAAGTAAATATTTTAATTTCTATAAATTAAATTTAAAAGGACTCTGGTTTTCGATTAAGTTTTAGTTATGATTATTATAATAATATAAAATAGAAACCAAAGTTGTTTAAATTTATTATTTTTTAAATTGAAATATCTTTTTTAATAATCTTAAAAATAAGAGATGTCTTTTTATTTTTTTTTTTAATATCCCCTCACACTTTCAAAGTTGCCATTTTACTCCCTCAAAGTTCAAAAACCTTCAACAAAATTATTTTAACTTTGAGTCTCTATCTCTTTTGTTTAAAACATTCAAATAAAATTAGAGTGGTTGGCCTATTGAGAATGGCAACACAAAAGCATATTTATTTATTTTATTTAATTTAAAAACTTTTTATAATAAAAAAAATTAGTTTTAACGAAAACTTAGGGCATCTCAAACCTATATAAATTTAGAGATAAAAAGTAAATTTAAACTTCACTATTACATCTTACTATCTTACTGTATTATTAAGAATTTAATCTCAATACTAACTGTTTTCTAAGTAATTTGGTGAAGGTTACGATAAAATTACATTAATATCACTCAGTTGCGGGTATTATTGAAAATTTCTCATTAATCAATCATGGATCTAAAGTTCAAGACTCATTTACAATGTATTATTGAAAAATTTTCTCATTACAATCCAGTATCTAGAGTTTGAGACTTATGTGTGGCGTATTATTGAAAATTTTTCTCATTAATAGGTATTGTACTACTATGTTCTCTTTAATCTCACATTTTAGAATTAATAATACCGCAAGTAAAGAAACGTCTATAAATACCTTAGGTCGGTAACATTAGAAAACACATATTTCTCGACCTTTTGACCAAGATTAAGTAAATCAAGTGTGATATATGTTCTTATCAGTTTAATATCTGATATAAAATATTAAATTAATTTTTTTAGACGGAAAGTATATGGACTCAGTGCATCCTTACAAAATCTAATTGATCGTATTCATATATTATATTGAACATAGAACGCGTGTGTATAATAAATTAATTTAAATTATAAATCTCAAACCTCACAAGTTTAAATTTTATTTTATTTTATTTTTAAATTTTACAAACCTCTCCCCCTACATTGAGAGATGTCCTTCTTCTGACAAACACATCACGTGCAACCGACTTCCCCCACAGAAAAAAAAAAACAAAACATTCCCACCAACGCAATCCACAAACTCGAAGAACTCCAAGACTTTACAGAAAAGCTTCAGAAGCTCGAAGAAGGGTTCCTTGGAGTCCAGTACTTCTCGATCTCCTCGGCTGTTCTTCCCGGAATCCTCCCGGCGATCAGCTTCCACCTGCATTCCACTCGACCACAGGACGAGAATCAGCAAAACGAAACAGTAAACAGAGCTGGAGCTGTGCTCGATCAGCAAAGCAAACCTCTCTCCGACCAAACTATACATCCTGGCGATCAGGTCGTCCTCGTCCTCTGAGAACTCCACCTTGGAATAATCCTGACTGTTGCTCTCTTAAAAACGAAGTGAGCACAGAGTTCAACGTCAGTGGAACAGAGAGGAGGAGATTTCAAGAATTATATAAAGTACCTACCTTTCGAATCGGAGGAAAGAGTATCATCCGATGATTGATCCATATCTCTCATGAATATACACTGATGATGACGATGGTGATTTGCAGAATCAAATTCCTATATATACATGGAAAAGGAGGTTGGGAAAGAATGACCGGTAGGAACAGGGATGGAAGAGAAGACTGGTAGTTGGCAAAAGAAAGAGGTGAGGTTTGATATGTTGGTGGAGAACCTTCTCGTTTTTATTTTTTTATTATTTTTTGTTTGTGTTTTTGCAACAATCAAAAGACCCCCCTGAATTATGTAAATCTTCAAGAGGCACTTTGTTTAATAAAAAATTATTCCACATGACTATCTCACTTTAATCAGAATTATTATATATCAAATTAAATTGATATTATATCAAAATACTCTTTATCAACTTCATTAAATTTTTAAAAATTTTATCAAAATTATTTTAAATTAAAAAAAATCACTTTAAAATAATTATAATAATTATTGAGTAGTATTATATTAATTGCTATAGTATTGTAAGAATATTTTATTTTTTTGAAAATAAAGAGAGTATTCTTAATTATTCACACCATTTAAAGTGTTTTTTTATTTACATCGTACAAAAATTATTTTTTTTATTATAACATATTATATTCTTTAAATAGTCTAATATTATTTGTTTTTAATCCAGTTATTCAATTCATCGAATTGACTGATTTTAGAGATGACCAATCTAATTTTATGTAAATTTTTTTATTGATCATCAAAATAAATTTGAAATGCACAGATAGATCTCAACAATCAACCTTAACCTAATCTAGCCTTAGAAATATAAAAAAGTGGCTTAATAAATCAACCGTAAATAAGTTAAGATATTATATTTTATACAAAGCAGCTGATAATGTTATTTTATAGACTAATATACTTTTAACTCTCAGTTCATATCTAAAAAATCGTTTAAAAGACAATTGTATCATTATTATTATTATTTTTTATAATAACCTCAAAAGAGAAAAAATCATATTTAATTAACTATTATATTATTGGGTAAAATCCTCACAAATTCATACCTACACCAGCATATATAAATAATAGAAAAAGTAACAACTCTAAAAGGGATAACCAACTAAAAACTCATTGCACCACCTTCACCAAATTAAAAAGCAGCCAACATTCTAAATTGATGAATCGGAAAGGGTTAAAGGTATTATGTCTCTTTTTTAGTTTGGTAAAAGTGGTGAAATGAGTTTTTTGCTCGTTGTTCCTTACAAAGTTATTATTTTTATGTTATTTATGCTGGTGTATGTATGAATTTTCTAAGAATTTTTATCAAAGAATATAATGATAAATTTAATATGTTTTTTTTTACTCTGGGAGTTATTATAAAAAATGATGAAAAAAAGATAAAGATATAGTTGCCTTTTATTTGATTATGAGGAGGAGATTTTTAATGATGATTTTGTTCAATCTTCATTTGATTTTAATTTATTAATTTAGAATTCTAACTTTTTTTTTATTTTGGTAAGGGTGGTGGAATAAGTTTTTTTTTTTTTTTTGTTGGTTATAACTTTTAGAATTGTTATTTTCTTGTTGTTTATACTGATATATATATATGAATTTTGAGAAAGTTTTTAAAAAAAGATATAATAGTAAATTTAATATATTTTTCTTTTTTTGAGGTTAATATTGAAAAATAATAAAAAAAAAGACAATGATATAATTATCTTTTATAATTTTTTTCATATCTAATTTTTGGTTAAAAGAGGTTAAATAGATTTTTTAAAACACATGGAGGTAAGATGCTACTAGATATAAAATATAGGTGTTAAAGAGATTTTAGCCTATTTTATATAAAACAATGATAAAGTGGTGTAATTTTGATTCAAACTATTCATTATAGTAAAAAGATAATAATTCTCAACTAAGGTTCTATAAGACTGCCATATGCAATCAAGATGGAAGATAAATCTGTTGGTGCAATTGTCCCGAGTCAAGTTAATCTTATTGACTAGACAAGTTTATGTCTCAAGTTTCGATGTTTGATAATGTAATAGGGAGATCGCTTAGAGCAATTGTCCCTGGGTCAGACAGATCCATTTGACTAAGCTTGAGTTGAGTCAAGCTGATGTTTTAAGATTTGATAATAGATGGAAATTGCATGTGCAATTGTATATCAAGGAGATTGTTAAACAGAAGTCAAGTAGGTTAATGTTGACTGGATACTTGACTGGGAAGTCCTAAATGGAAGTTAGGCAAGGGCAAGCCTAACGGTAAGGTTGACAGAAGAAGGAATTCCAAGTAGGTCAGTGTTGACTGAATACTTGGTGTTGGAAGTCCTGGTGAGTGAAGCCAGACAGGTGGAAATCCAGGTGAGTGAAGCCTGGTCTAGGTGAGTGAAGCCTGGTGGAAGTCCTAGTGAGTGAAGTTAGGCAAGTAAAAATCAAGGTGAGTGAAGCCTAGTCCAAGTGAGTGAAGCCTGGTGAAAGTCCTGGTGAGTAAAGCCAGACAGTTGGAAAATCCAGGTGAGTGAAGCTTGGACCAGGTGAGTGAAGCCTGGTGAAAGTCATGGTGAGTGAAGCCAGGCTATTGGAAAATCTAGGTGAGTGAAGCCTGGTCCAGGTGAGCGAAGCTAGGCAGTGAAAATCCAGATGGGTCAAGGTTGACCGTGTTGGTACGCATGTGGTTCGCTTATATGGATGGTTCTTCATACGATGTAAGTGCGCAATGGAAATATATAAATACATAGGAAATACAAAGCTAAAGAGATGAAATGCAAACCC
>JBBPFQ010536062.1:0-16021 GCA_037974815.1 Kaempferia elegans | reverse complement strand
GTTCCCCCTTCTCTAGCACCGGAGCCATGGACATGTGAGGCAGATTACACACATGCAACTCAAGATGATGATCATGGTGCTAGAAGTAACAGTATTCAATATCAACGTCGGTATAAGGATGACAAACAAAAGAAAGCTCATAATTATCAAGATATGCGGGAGAGTTTAGCTGAGATTGATTCTGGTCGAAGTTCATCATACTCGCAGCCTTCGTATTATAACTCTGATGCATCATACGGTGATCCATCATACCAGAGCTCAGGGGCGTATGCTTATCCTTATCCTGTGCCTGTACCTGTACCCGTTCCGATTTCAGTGGTGCCAGTTCAAATCCAACATCCAATGATGAATCGAAACACGCTGATGGACATGTGGAGAAATCAATATCAATATTGCACATCATGGGATGATTATTTAACGTGGGCGTTGCAGAACTATGGAGTTGACCTAAGCAGAATGTCACAAGAACCAATGCATCCATCTGATTCACGTCACTCCTTTTGGTATTAGTGATGTAACATATAATGATGTATCAATTTTAATTCAAGCTATTGATAGTTCAATTTTTCTTTAAAGAAAATTGTATTTAATTATTTTTTTAAAGAATATTAAGTTGTTCAATAATTGATAATTTGTATAACATCAATATACAACTTATTTTAAAATTATACATAATAAACATATTTATCTAATAATTACTATATATAAATAAAAAAATACCGAAACGGTATCGAAACGGCACGATACGATACCGAAACTGTATCGTTCCGGTCTGGGACCGAAACATCGATACGAAACGAGATTTTAAACCTTGGCATGATGTATTCCTCCTTTTTGAATCAGAGTTTGAAACCAAATTTCTTCTTAGGGGATAGATAGGGTAATTCGGATGAGATATAATGCAAATCTAACTTTCTATTCACTTGTGGGATTCAGGCAATTTGGGGTGGGGTTGTGGAGAAAATCTAAGACAAACCAAGACATGAAGAATAAAGCGATATTTTATTATTTATAATTTTCAATTATTTTGTTCTAGATGTGGAAATCTTGGGCGGTATTTTTTTCTCTTACATGTGATATCAAAACCCAATGTGGTATTAGAATAAGTCTCACATGCTGACACTTATTGCATTATGCCCAAAAGGGACTATAAAAATGCACTTGGGTTCTTTTGCATAAAATTTAAGTTTACAATTGTTAGTATTTTTTAATGCCCATAATATTGCTAATTACAAGTTCCTTTTTTGAGAATAATAATCAAACATTGATTTAGAAATATAAATTGTTTATTATAATTTTAGATGAAGGGGAGCCTTGGCGTAACGGTAAAATTGCTGCTGTGTGAGCTTGTGGTCACAGATTTAAGTTGCTAAAACAACCTCTTGTAATGCAGGGCAAGATTACATACAATAGATCAATCCGACCATTTCCTGGGAACTTGCATTAGCGGGAGCTTCGTGCATCGGACTACCATTTTTATTATAATTTTAGCTCTGCACATGAAACTTTGTAACGTGTATTTTTAGTTTGGATAACTTTATTTGCACAATTGGGATAATTTGTCTAAAGTTATACACTCATAGTTACTTTCATGGCTAAGACACTTAATATGTCCTAATCCCGACTTCTGGCTTAAAGGGGATCATGGTGATGCGCCTTGGTCCTTGCAATTGCCAAAATTATCATCGTTATGGTGAATTGGAAAAGGACACTATAGCATTGATCTTTGCCCAAAGAGGAGATTTAATGATGTACTTGGATTCCTATATTTTGGCCTATAATTGATAGCAATTATCTTTTTCTATGGTTATTTTAATACAAATAGTTGCTAATGACCATTAAAGTATCTTTATCATAATGATCATATTGATATTTAATCCTGACTGTTAACAATGAGAGATAAAAATATGATACTATTTTTATCCTAAAGATAATCTGAGTTGACCAAACCCACTATTGATAACACCATGGAAGTCTAATCGACTGAATCTCTATTCTATGAATAGATTTCTTTGAGCATGCATTTAGAAAGACTTCCACTAACCTTAATGCTAAGCCTTTGGGGCATAAGATAAAAGATATTGTATATCTATTAAGTTTAAGGCTAATAACCAGACTAACCAACAGAAAAAATGTGATGTTTAAGCAGTCTAAGGGTTTTCATCAAGAAAATGGTCTAAACTCTACATTTGGCCTAAATTCATTTTCCCATATTTGATGGTGTGTTCTGTTGATAATACCTTTAAAAATGGAAAAGAGTTGGAAGTTTCTTTTATTTTCCAAATAAATTTTGTTCAGACTTAGAAAATTCAATCTAATTATGGGATACCTAGATCCCATGGTCCTCGGAGACTCAAGCTAATAAATATATTCATAATGATCAGATCAATAAAATTGAAGGTCTTAAATGATAGCCTAAGGAATAACATATAGTGGAAGGGTTTAAGAACACATACTATCAATAGCAGATGGTCCTAATTGTTAGTATATCTGTGGTAGTTAGGGAAGAGTTTAAAAACACTTACAAACCAAAGTCCGTAGCTAGATATAGGGGAACAGTAAAATTCTATTGTAGTTAAATTTGTGGCTCTTAATATTGATTTTCCTGCCAATTGAGTGCATATATGGAACTAATTTTCCAAAGGAATATCAATAGCTTGTCTATTAAGAGATGAAAAATATATATTTCTCAATTTGATTGCCTGCTGTTCTTTATGGTTTATAGTTTTGTAAAAAGAAAGAAGATGTGATTTTAGAATACCAAAGTAAAAGAAACATGTTTCCAGAAAGGAAGGAAATAACCTAACTGGGTGGATCACTATTCCAGAACATCTTAAAGTCCAGAATTTCAATGTAAAAATATGTTTGATATTATCTAGAGTTTGTTGAGCAATGGAAAATAATTGTTAGTTGTTTTGTATTTAGAAGTTGCTAATCATTCTTTGCTTCTCTGGTACAGTTAAAGATCACAATGAAAATCCTATACAATCAAAGTTTGCTGCTAAGTTTCTAGAGAAGTTAGAAGGGAAGGTAAATGTCTGACCTTTTCGATACTATTATTTTATAACATGGCTGGCATAAGCATTTCAATATTTTATCAGGCAGATGTTGCATTTGATGAGGACTTGAAAGTTATCAATCAACACAACGACATTGGTTCTTGGAAAAATGTGCTACAGAAGAATGGGAGAGGGCATCATTTTACAATCACTTCACATAAAACTAAACATTCTTCCAAACAAACACCTTTTAAACATGTTGGCAGATTTGTTAAGTTGAGCTCCTTGAGTGCTGACCATGGGGATCCGTGTTCTTCCAGTCATCTGAACGAGAATTATTTCAATCACAAACGGTATCTTGTGGCTTTTTCTTTGAATTTGAATTATTACTTTTTTATGAATTTTGATATTTAAAATTTCTGTCCTGAAAATATATTCATCAAGTTTGTCCTTGTTTATACCTTCACTATCTTTAGACTCCCTTGTCATAATTATTAGTTTCTATTTTTCTCTATCTTTATTGATTGTCATTGAGATGGGTCGTTGGTTGTCCTTTGGACATAGAAATATAAAGTCAATAATGAGCATGTAATAAAAAATATTTTTAATTAATATTCACATATTTTTAAAAAATATCAAAATCATATTAGCACGACACAATATGTATAATATTGAAACTATATCATTCTAGTTCGAGATTGAAACTCCAAGCGGACTCGAAATTTTAAACCTTGAGACAAAAATATGACACCCAATTAGTCTGATTCTTTTTTTCTCACATTTGAATTTTGTTTTTTGAACTGATGATAGGTACATCCACATTTCACTTTGTGATAGAGTGGTTGTGCTATTGCTATCTTGTGATTAATCTCTTTGAAGCAAACATATTAGACATTCCCTTTGCTATGGTTTTAAAAATTCTTGTCTCAACCTTTAGTTGCATAAGCGACCACATAGTGGATTTTGAAGGAGTGCCCATAGCAACCACATATGCTAATCCACTACCAACAACAACAACAACAATCAAGCCTTATCCCACTAGGTGGGGTCGGATTTATGGATCCACATATGCTAAACCAAATTGACTTAAATTCCTTAGTTGCTCTATTTGATAGTTTGCAATTTGTAAGTGTTAACTTAATCATTTATGTTGCAAGAAATATTTTTTGATTGCATATGTCTCTACATACCACATATCGCTAGAAACACTTGAATTTGACTTTTTTATGTTTTTAATTGTTTCTAATGAATTTTTTGTCAAATAATAATGGGAATATACAACAACATGTAACAAGTCTTATCTTACTAGATGAGGTCAGCTATATAGATTCTTCTGTGCTATTATACTCTATCATTTACTATATCATCATTTATATTTAAATAAATTTTATCAAGTTTTATTGTTTCTATAATAAAATATATAATGATGGAAATATACAATAATACTTATTTAATTTTTAGTATATAAGATATCATTTAATTTTTATGACAAATGCATTTATGTTTTAATTATGAATATATATTAGTTTTTTCAATAAATTTAATATATTTAGATTCTTTCATGGTTCTTAGATAAAAAAACAAATAATATCATAATTTAATAATATTAAATTACTTGAATCATTCAACAACCCCTTTGTATTGGTTTAATATGAGACAAATTTTTTGTGAATCAATTTGGGTGGAAATGCTGAAATATAATTTTTTTTATTGAAAACATAAAAGTATGACAGGTATTGATGCATAAACATTATGCATCTAAATAGAAAGCATGTGCATTTGTTGATCCATTTTAGGAGATCTATGTCACAAATATAGAGAATAGATTATATTAATTAGAGTAAATTAAATAAGATTTAATGGAAATGTAAATCGAAATGCTTCACATATGGAAATTTATTTATAAATTTTATGTGTACTTGTATTAAAATTGTATATAGCATAATAGGTTTGTTAAAAATAAAAAAAATAAAAAGGAATGCGTATGGATTGGCTCACATGTTGGGCATATTCGATTCATCCTTTGCAATATATTTTAACAACCCATCATCATCATGAAGCCGTGATTACTCAACTATTTGGGGTCATCTATTATTTTTGACAATTATATACTAAAAATTATCTCAAATTTGTTTTCTTATACATTGGACCAGAAATAGCAATCCTGATGCATCACCATCATGGTTTCTGATGTGTTAAGCTCCATGCTTACACATAGGTGGTAGCTTCAGTTATTCTTCATTATCTAAGAACTGCCTTATGGTTCTTTAGTGAATCTATAAATTGATCAGTGTACTAGCATCTAATAAGTTGCTTTCCAATCTAATCAAGTCTGTTACAATTACTTTGATATGCTGGTATCTTCTGATCTATGCTTGTTTCATATTGTCTAAAAAGCTTGAATGATGAAAGGTGACATTACAATCTAGTTTTATTCCATACCTTCAGTCTTTATGTGGCCTAAAGTTTACTAACTGACATGCTTAATGGTTTACTTCATAAACCATTGACTAGTGAATTTAGTGATTCTTCATACCTGTTTTTTTAATATTTTAATTTTGTGAAATTCATTCTAGAAGGAGGATGAGTGCTCAAGGCATTAAGGGTAGGAATTCAGTGGCAATGAGATTACAAAAGGTTGGTATGCTTGTTTATATGTATCCTATTCTTTATGCAAATCATAGTTTCTTCAAGTTCAAGCTTTGTGTATCTTCTTGACAAAAGCTTCACATTCCTGGTTTATGTGAAGGTAGTTCTTGCTGTGAATTTGGCAAATGTATTTTTTTATCAGAATAAAAGAGATCAACTTGGAAGGTAGTACTGACTAGTGCAGGTAAGTTGCTGAGTGAAAAAACTTTGGGTGAAGCAGAGGAACTGTTGATATATCAGACAAAATAAGAAGAGGGCTAGAATGCCAGAGGAAAAAGGAGAATTACATCAGCTGTTGGAAGAGAAATGTGGGATTAATTACCTAAAACCAAAGCTTAACAGATAGTTAGATACAAATAAGACAAGTCTATAGCCTAAAGATAGTATTATACATGACAAATGTTGATTGTCTGAAGTTCATAGCCTTTTTCTATGCGGCTTATTTGTCATTACAAGATATACTACACTGGGACTAAAGAAATGTTCATTGGAAGTTTCCTCTTAATTTTTTCAGTTATTGAAATTTCAAATATAATTATATTCCTTAAGTTCTTCATTTCTCATAATGGAAGCAGGTTAGCGAAGTTGTTCTTTTGGATGAAGAAGAAACTCATCCCGTACAGCCAACGGAAGATAACTCTGATAATTGGTATTACAATTCAACTATTTTCCTCTATATTGGTTAGCTGCTACTTTGTCAAACTGCCTTGCTAATGAGCATTTTCATTTTTTCTAGGACGGTGGTAAGTGTTTATTACCCTTCAAGGTCAGTCTTTTCAATTAGTTGAACATACAAACTACGTGCCTTAATATCATCTCCAGTAGTGCCTCACAACTAAAGTGTCTACTTGAAACAGGGATGATCCTGAATCTGTTGAGCTTTCTTACACAGATATAGCGTGTCTAGAGCCTAAATCATACTTGACATCTTCCATAATGAATTTTTACATTCGGTAAGTACTACTAGATTTACAGAAAATTTTCTTAGAAAATAAACTTATAAGGATTTTCTGTATGCCTGAGTTATGTTTAAGCTATCTAACATTTGGTATCACTAGGGTGTATTTGGTAGCATGAATACAATGGAAACAGTTAATTCCTTATATGATTCCATCTTAATTTTTAGATTGATGATGCAAGATGGAATTGTCTATTTCAAAGAATGGCCAGTTTTGTTATATTATTTAAAATGTTCTTTTAAATTAAGTACCAATTTATAAAAGTACCTAATTTGATAGGTTTTTGTATTATTATTAAACCCCCATTTTCCCTCACTCATGAGACCATGGAAAGCCTTATTTGCTTAGTCAATTTCATCTCTCCCTTATTATCACTTGTCGCCACTGTTACCAACTTCGTCTCTTTCCTTCTATATCTGCACTCTCACCGCTTTCCTTCTTCTTTGTTCAAATGTGCATTATTTTCCTCTTTGTCATTACCTCTATAGATTACTCACTCTGTCTCAATCTAGTGGAATCTAACTTCTGATGCTTCTCTACTTGACCGATAACATCATCGTCAAATGATGTATGACTGAATAGGATCATTCCCACACTGCCTTCTCTTTATTTATTGTTGTAGACCTAGCAACAATGTCAAAGGCTGCTGCTGCATGTAACAGTCTTTGTTGTCTTGTGAGCGTGCGACACACGAAATCACAAGACACTATTTCTCTCTCCCTCACAAACCCTTCACTGTCATGGTTGTTGTAAACCAAGTGTTGTCAGAAATTGTTTAATGCCAGTTGGTTGTTGTTTTGCAGAAGCCTACTGAGAGAGGTAGCTATGTACAGTAAATCTCACCACAATGGGGAATTTAGCAGGCTTCGACAAAACAACCTGATCAACCGATTTTGGACAATTTTTGACACCATTTGGTTTACAACAACCACGCAAATAAGGGGTTCATGAGGGAAAGAAAAAAATTTGTCTTGTCATTTCGCTTGTTGCACGCCGACGACTATCACATGCAACAACCTTTGACATTATTGCTACGTTTACAGCGACAAATAGAGAGAAGGTGGTGTAGGAGTGGTGCTATTCGGTGAGCATCGAAAGTTAGATCCCACAGGATTGAGGCAGAGTGAGTAGTCTGCAAAGACAATGACAAGGAGGAAAACAATGTGAACGAAGGAGAAGGAATGTGACTTGAGTGTAAATAGAGGAGGAAAGCAATGGCACTAAGTTGCAACAAAGCCACAATAAGTGCTACACTAGGCAAGGCTTGGTTGCGATAATGCTTTAGATGCTAGGCAGGCAGTGTCAAAGACTTTGCCCAAAAGCCTAGGGGCGTAGTTGTCCATGCAAGCTAGGGCCAACCATCAATGTTTGAGGGCACACGACATTGGGTGGTGGCATCGGGGTTTGCATATGTGTGAAACAATGGCGCTGGAACACGTGATGTCGGGAACAATGCTAGAATCCAAGCACCAACATTGTTCATTCCTATGCAAGGGGTGGAAGAGATCACTGACAGTGTGAGCTTTTGCCCCTGGTCATAAGTGGTGGTAGAGCAAGAGATAGATAGATGGTGAAAGATGAGTGATAGAAAGAGATTTGCTGGCAACTATGGCTTGGTTTGGGTTGGCAATGTGCACTCGTGGTGATGTCAATAGTGACAGTTTGGGTTGGGAAAGTGGAGTGGGTGGCAGCGACACATGATCTTAATTTCCAAAAATTTCACTAACCCAACCAAACATAGCTGAACTAGACAGTCTCAAATATAAACTTGGTTCATCTTAAAATTGGCCAAAATGAGTCCCTGGTTTGAGTCAACATGACTTTAATCACCAAGTTTAGTTGATAGACTCCACCTAAACCTAAATCAACTTCCACCTGAGCCTAAATCAACTTCAATTTGACCTGTAAGACTCAAAATAGTGTTCAGTTCAACAATATTACCTTAACTTTGTTTATTGCCAACTCTTTTTACTTTGCTTTGCAGCTCAATGATATGACTTATTCATTTTTCTTAAAAATTGGCCTGAATAAATAATTTAGAATAGAATTTTGAAGGGGTTAATAATTGGCCTGATATGATCTATTTATTTAAATAGAGATGATGATATAGTAGGGGATAGAGCCTAATGACATAGAAGGATTTATATAGTTGATCTCACCTAATGGGATAAGGCTTGATTGTCGTTGTTGTATAATTTTGAAGGGATTAGTATCTGAAACTTTTAATGTGAGATTTGGTTCAAATTCATAGTATATTTCTTCAAACTTAATATCATGCAAGAAATACATGAAATTACTTCTGGTTCGCTCTGCATATCTTCCATATTTTTAGTGGGAAAATGACTGCTAAATTTTTGATACATATACCTATGTGTGATTCACCTTCATATTTGTATATATGACTAATCCTTTGTGATTCAGGTATCTGCAGATTTCCCTATCCTTGGTTGATAGACCAAAAGGATACTATCATTTTTTCAATACATACTTTTACAAGAAACTCGAGGAAGCTATTTCGCCCAAGGTAGCATTTCCTTAACATGTCATGGTTATTGATTTATATTCTTTGGTTAATATTGCAAAAAATCAACACAGATAGAAGTATTCCTTTCAGTGTACATTTTTAAGTAAGATTCCATTGATTTGGAAATTACTTTTAAGCAGGATGAATGCTTTTTTAATCACATTGAAAATGCCAGTCAGTAAGCTAATTTTGATATTTGAAAAATGACAATGAGTGCTGTGGTTGTATAATTTTACCTATCTTGAATACTTATATGTGATATATTGCTAAAATGTTCAGACTATACATTTCTTGACATTTCTCTCCTTACCTCAGTCATCTACTTTGGCTGCTGTTTTAATGCTTTACCAGTGGGTGTGGCTGGAAGTTGTGGGTTTGTTTGTCTTTTTTTTACACATTATTTATTCTTCTATAATATTTATGTTTTTTTTCTTTTGATTTTATTGTAGAATGATGAGCTATTCAAATCTGTACTTGGTGTCTTTCATAGATTGTAATTATGTAACATAGAATTTTTGCATTTACTTGGAGAAGATGGAATAGGATAGAAATGCAGTAGTTTAAGTTTAGGGGGAAAATGTATATATCATCTTATTTCCATTTTATTCTATTAATCTTGTTTTCACTTATTGTATTTATTAGATGCATAACTACATCTTCCCTTATTTTTGCTGAATTTGCATGGAAATAAAATAGAGTAATTGATTTAATTAAATCATTTCCAACTAAACAAAAGAAAGATAAATTGGTAATTTTGTTTATTTTTTTTTCTTCTCTTTCCACCCATGTAATTATGTAAACACAACATTGTTGCTCAGGGATGACTAGATGTGTAGCATTGCCTGCATATTAGATACATTTGAAACCAATACCTTAATTTCACCTATTTTACTCTACATATGATGGATTGATCTTATACCCATTTTCATTCACTTTTGTCAAAAAGATAACTAGAATACTTTACTTGGTAGGCTAGCAAGGAATGCTTTGAGAAACTGAGGAGATGGTGGAAAGGTGTTAACATATTTCGAAAGTCTTACATCTTCATTCCTGTTCACCGAGAGTGAGTATTTCTGCACTTTTCTTACCAATAATGTGAATGGATCTAGTTGTCTTTTTTCTTTCATGTGTTTCAATATTTTCCCATTCTGATGATGATTAAACGAGACTGATGAACTTAGTTAAAGCCTTAAAGGTATTAAACATGAATTTGAAATGTTTTCCATATTGTTTCTGCATGTAGTTGAGAGACTACAATACTCTTTTTGCTAGTCTCTGATGCATCTGTTTATCCAGATTCACCATGTGACTGAATCATTTTATGGGAATCTCTTCCAAATTTCTTTGAAATAAAATGGTGAAGAATGTGCTATGTAAATGTTATCTAGTTTTTTTATTGTAGCTTTAGCCTCCCAAGAATTTTTGTTGAATGGTATTCCACTTTTGCTGATATTCTGCTTCTTTAGGCTAATTAAAGTGTACGAAGTTATTTGTGGGAACGATAAATCTGATATCTGCTTTCTTGTGGTTAGTATGTTGGAGAGCAGTGATTCTTATATACCTTGAAAACAAAACGTGTCATGCTAGTTTTGCCTATATTTGCTCAAAAGTCTCTCAATAGCTTTTAGCGGAATCGAGTTTTTTTAACTCTTGATTGCAATTGCACAGATAATTACTTTATGGCCTAGAAATAAACTGTGACTGATGAGGGTCAATGCCTTTTTGTAGTGATTTAATAATTCTGGGCAAGTTCATAGAATGTGCAAAGTATTTTAAACAAACGATAATCCTTTTTTCCTTGTAATCAGTATGCACTGGAGCTTGGTGATTATATGTATACCTGCAAAAGAAGATGAATCAGGTCCAATTGTCCTTCATTTGGATTCACTGGGAATTCACAATAGCGATTTAATATATGAAGTCATCGACAGGTGAGTTGCAAGCAAATCCTTAGTCTACAACTAATGTACTCCATATGTTTATTTGTCTTGTTATATATCCTCATAACCTTTGAGCCGACGATTTAAATTTTGTGCCGTGCTAGTCGGCACAAGCTAGAAATTGTATTTAATTTAAAATTAATCAAAATAAATCTAAATTAAATATAGCTTAAACCTACTTGATGGACTTCAGTTAATCTAAATCAACTTTTACTTAATAAACATCAAACATTTCACGAGATAATATCAAAATTTAAATTGAACATTCAATATCTCAAATATAACTCAATAATAAGCATTTATAGCGATCGAATATTAATAAAAATATTTTTAATTAATATATTTTATATTTAAAAAGTAACAAAACCGTATCAATACAGTACGATATGGTACTGAAATCGTATCGTTCCGCTCATAAACCAAAACCCGGGCACGGTTCAAAATTTTAAACCTTGATGTAACTTGAAATCATTGATAGGCCATTTCTTATACAATTTAACCAATCTTATTATTTGGGAATTTTCCAATATCTTAGTTTCTCTTTGATGTCTTTGAAGTGCTAGGCTGCTCCTAAAGCCCTACTCTTATGACTCATGCAAACTACGCATCCTCCAGTAGAGTTAATGCTGGTAGCAAATAGGAAGATTTACTAAGATTCTCAGAACACATTGATTTGAACGAGAGGAGTTGTCTGATTCTTTCTTTTTCTATGAAAAAAGTTGGTTTAATAAATAAAAGAATGTAAAATTCAAATGACCTAAATAACTAGCTAAGCATCTTATCTTTCATAGTGTTGAATGATCTTAATTAATGGATGAAAGATAAGAAAAATAAAATATGCAAATACACCAAGGTCGGAATGAAAATTTAGCCCATGAATCACAAGTTGTGTACATCATCCTTGCAAAGGTCACTAAATCATTTTCTATATTCAAGTTGGCACTCATAGGATGGTTCGACTTAGTTTTTAATAGAAGATGATTCTTTTTTGATCCTATATTCAAGCTGGTTGCAACAACTAGTCTATGCAACCTTACCTATAGATCTTGACTTTTTCCTCCAATTAATTTCAAAGCAAGGGTTATTGAAATTATTTGTGCATAATTTAAATGCCAACATTTATGAACGTTGATGTGGTACACTAAAA
Source organism: Kaempferia elegans (assembly GCA_037974815.1). Classification (NCBI taxonomy): domain Eukaryota; kingdom Viridiplantae; phylum Streptophyta; class Magnoliopsida; order Zingiberales; family Zingiberaceae; genus Kaempferia; species Kaempferia elegans. The sequence continues at coordinate 3,803 of JBBPFQ010536062.1, read as the reverse complement.
AATTAACCTGTCAACTTGCAAGCAATCATTAGCCATAATTATTTGCCTATTATGTCGTTGCACATGTTATCATATCAACTAATCCTATTTCATCACTATTATTGTCGGTTGTACCAAAACTATATGAACTTAATGGAAGAACTTCAGAATGATATTCTGCTGAGTCTCCTGTTTGAAAATAGAGATGCATCAGAAAATTGGTTTACATCTGTTGTTCATCTTCACGTTTGAGTGCATCTTTACTTATTATACTTTTCCTAGAGTAACTAACTTACATAAAAGAAAAGATGAATTTTCCCTGATATACAAATAGTACTTATATATCCACAACAAATCTAATATTCAGATTTTAGCTGCAGATATTTGAAAGAGGAATGGGGTTACATGATCCAATACTCTCCTCCCCAAGATCTTCCTTTTTCAGATAAGATATGGAAAAAATTTTCACGTAGAGTTGACAGAAAAATGATCACGGTAATCCTTGGCCTAGAAGAGCTGAAACATTTTTATCCCTTTAGTTTACAGTAAAGAATATTTTGGCAACTTAGCTGTATTTCTCCATTATCATGAAGTTTTTTCTTTTAGTTCATTGAGTGCCATACACATATGGGAAGTTTTTTCTTTTAGTTCATTGAGTGCCATACACATATGGGAATATGTATCTTGTATTTCTTGCAGTTATGTGACATTGAAAATAACCTCTTTAGTGTCTTTATTCCCATCATTACATATGTATACAATTCAACATTGTACCAGTGACACACATGCCTTAGTTATTTACAACACCCTCATGCTGGATGACATCAATCATTTTCTGTAATTTTGTTACAAATAGATATTGCCTGTTGTCCTCTTAGATAGTGAGTAGGTTGGACCAACTGTTCACTCAAATTGAGTTATGCAGAAATAATATTATGATTGCACCAATTCTCACGGGTAAATATTTTCTGTACCCTGGTACCAGGTTCCCCAGCAGAAGAATGAATATGACTGTGGCCTTTTTGTGCTCTACTTCATGGAGAAGTTTATTGAAGATGCACCTGAAAGATTTAGAAGGAAATATCTCCACTCTATGGTACACGACGCATCTCCAAGCGTGTTATAGCTGTTGCCATATACTTTTCTAACTCCTTTATCCTGTCAAATAGTTTGGTAGCAAGTGGTTCAAACCTGAGGAAGCTTCTGGATTGAGGAGTCGGATTCGAGGTCTGGTCCTCGAAGTATTTGGCTGTGCTATGAATGCGAATGATAAAGCAAAATCAGCATATTCCTGTGAGCCACCTGAAGACGATTGTTTGCAATGATTTGATCCCTTCAATGAACTTGGACTAGTTAGTCATCCTGAGAAATTCGACTGTGAACAGCATCATAGAGGCTGTGGATAGTCATTGGATAAAGCCGGCAAACTACCAACCTGAAGTACTAGGGACGTTGGTACACCTACCAAAAGTTGGCTCAGCAAAGTGTGAAGTCAAACAAAATAGTGAATCTGACCTAGGATGAAAACTGAGTTGAAATTTTGTCTTTTTAAGAGAACCCTTGACACACAAACATCGGATGAGTTCTCACAATTGTGAAACGAGGCTCTTTATCATGCCGAGATGCATATTCTACTGCCAATTTTGCACTGTTTTGTTAGCTTCACTATATGCTTTGTAGATTGTGAACAGAGAATTGTGTGTATGTATATATTCAGCTAAGCCATGAAGGGTCTCTTCCGTCTAATTCCTTAAAGAGATGTTTGTAGCCTCAATGTTGATCAGAATGCGCCTATCATCAGAATACAGCCTTTGCCTGGTCGTTCATAGAGGATGAAAACATAGCAGAACATTTATGCATGAAATTACACTCACAGTTCGAGAGAAACGAATACACATGGAGGTGAATATTTTTATATCGTGATTTAAATAGAGACAAACGTAGAACAAACTCTAGACACATGGAGGTGAATATTTTTATATCGTGATTTAAATAGAGACAAACGTAGAACAAACTCTAGACGCATTGCCATAAATAGATCAGCTCTGTATCATACATATTGATCGCCTGCTCATTTGCCGTTAGAGCTATCCTCCTCTAATGTTAGCTCGAGATGATGGAACTTAGCCCCCAAGATGTAGCACAGACGATGGACCCATAGCATCTATGCCGTAATGGCTAGGAGTCGATTCTCAGGAACTGACGACCTATCATCTACCTCATCAGATGCTTAATACCTGTGTACCTGTATTTGCTCTCTCCATATTCGTGGGACCGACTCTAGGGTGTCGCTGATGCGGCGGTTTCATATTTTATTTTTTTGAGATGACGGAACTTGTCAAGGGCCTCGTGTCTACTGAAGCACCTTGTTGCCGATCAGGAGGGATCATACCTCCACCCTTTGATGTATCGATCACTTCCAGCATCTTCACCACTTCATTCAACTTTGTTGCAGCACATGTTCATCACATTAGCTAGAGAGCTTGGGCAACAGCGTGGAATGTCTGGCCTCAAGTTCTGGCATTTTGAAGGAAATCACAAATTAATAGTCGCGGTTCTATCACATTTTCTATTGTATGGGTTGCCATTGAGGACCTGCAGGTAAGTTAGTGCCATTGTCACGACAATTTTACAGTCAAACAATTGAAAAAGATAACAAACGAGTAGCAATTCAGAAAATATATAAGATAATAGATCGAAGTTCATGATGATAGGATTAGGATCTCTCTCATACTCGTAGTGTATGTAAATATATATACTAGTCAGAAATGTAGCCCACAAGTTTACATTTCATGGCCTCAAGAAGGGCATGCTTTCTTTGTGAACAAATAGATGGTGGGTACATGATATTTCTGGTGTAATAGTTAAGTGTTGATTCCGAGGAATTGATGACCTATGGTCTACCCCACTATACACCTAACGTCTGTGTATCTGCATTTACCTTCCTTCATATCTGTAGGACCGGTTCTAAGGGGGTCAATGATGTGGCGGTAGCATATATATATATTTTTTTATGAACAAATACATCTTCTCTCTGGTACACAGTGGAATAAATGATATAATAGTTAAGCTTAATGTAATTTTAAGTTTATTTATTATTATAATTACCTTATGTAATTTTTTATTAAATATTATTAAATTTGAGCGGAGGTTTTTATGGAGTTAAAAATAATTATTGCGTTTATAATTTAAGTAAAATATTTGTTTATTAAAATACACAATCAGTTCCTTCATGGTGGTGCGATGATTAAAATATAAGAGGTTGTCAAATGAGATTTTGAGGTCGAAAATTGGCACGTTCGAGTATATACCTTCCCATGTTGACTATTTGTACTAATGACTAATAGTCATCCGTGATTTTGCTCCTCTGTGTTGACTTAGAGACGAATTGGCGGGAACGCTGGATGAACGAATCACCTTTTAGCACATGAGTAGTACACAATCAATCACACAGTGATAACAACTTAAGGACGTAGCGTAGAGGGAGAAACCTCCCTCCCACTATAGCACATGGGTAGAAAACAATTAATCACACAGTGAGAACAACTTAAGGACGTGGCGTAGAGGGAGGAACCTCCCTCCTTCCTACTCCTGACAAGAATCTAGAACCTTTTTTTTTTATTTATTAATATTTATTATTAAACAAATAAATATTAATTGGAAAAAGTGTTGAAGAAGAAAAATAATAACAGTAAGAAGGATGTTGAACAACGACTAATTTTGTAGTTGTTGTTCAACGTTAATTTTTTTTTAGTTTTAGAAAAATCTCTATATATATATATATCACAAACTCTTAGTTTTTTATTCCATCTTTCCATTATCTA
>JBBPFQ010533876.1:0-16024 GCA_037974815.1 Kaempferia elegans | reverse complement strand
CCAACTTATGACAAAAGTACCACTTGCACACTTGCATCGATTTTTTGTTAGTTGCAAAAATATTTGATGTGCTATCGAATATAATGATTATCGTTTTGTTGGGTATATGTTGATATGGTATGTATAATATACTATTTTTTTTTGATATTTTTTCCACCTCATACTAATGTGATTTTGACAATGTTATCTATATAAATTCTTTTGGATTTATGTGGATTCTAATTTATAGTAATCTACATCTACCTTTGCACATGTTTTGTATGCATGATTCACAATATGGTTTCTAAATTTGCAAAAAGTTTATAGTTAATTTTGAGTTTTTATTTGCCCTTGACATTGGACCAACTTATGACAAAAGTACCACTTGCACACTTGCATCGATTTTTTGTTAGTTGCAAAAATATTTGATGTGCTATCGGATATAATTGGTTTCTTACTATGTCAAGTATTGTAATTTGTATTAAATTATTTATTCCTATAAGTTTGATTATGCATTTTATTAAGATTGATTTGATAATAGAGACCATAATTTATTGGCCATTTATATAATATATAATTATTTATAATGCTGACCTACTCAAAATAATTTATTGTGATAGTAATAGTCTCATATGGATTTTTGATGTATTATCTCAGTGTGACAAAATTGACCAATTACACTTAGGGTGGAAAAAATATCAAAAATTTCAATATATTACACATGTCATATCTATATATACTGAACATAGATATTAATGATATACTAAAAATTTTGATATCATATTATACCACACCAAATTTTTAGAATAGGTATTGATATGAGATTTAATAATTTTTTTTATTTTAATATATACCAAAATATCGAATAAATTAGACGGCAATTAGACAATTATAATTTTTGTTGTTTCTATCCATAGTTTTTTTATATATAGTTTTGTTGTTTTTCCACGTATATATTTATATTCTAGAAGTTGTTTAGTTTTATTATTTTGAGACATTTTCTCTAAATCACTTTCTATTATTGTTTTTTTAATTTTTTTCATTTATCCTCATTGAGTAGTTTTTTGACAAATGCATTTTTTCTCACAATTTTTATGAACTTAGTATTTGTGGAATGTTCCTAACCATCGCAAAGAATGGAGACAGGTAAAGATGACTTGTAATTATGATTATTTATTTATTTATAAAACTTTTATCACTGATAGAATATTTTATAGCTGCTTACCTAATAGATTAATATATCATATGATTATGGTGTTGATTGCTAGGGAGGAGGAGAAGGGAGTGTGTTTGAATTTACTTATCAATGATAACATATATCTTCTTGATCAGAGTTTAAACAAAATCCTTGAACTCAAAAAAATAGAGGCTGAAATGATAAATTCGGTAGAATGGGAACCAATGTATGTATAGGAGAGGAAAGAGAGAATGAAACTTTTCGTTCACAAGAAAATGTGAGATTTCTTATATTCCGAATCATTGCCATCACTCACAAACTTGCTCTTACATATAGGGGTAGGGCTAGTAGCTAGCGCATGTGGTGTTGTCACCATGTGAGTTATAATGTAAATATATATATTGCCTTCACTCATAAACTTGGCATTTCAGATTGACTGATTTAATATGAAGTTGGTAAATGAATATGTTGGTATGCTTACAATCACGTCTGAACAAATTTTTGCACCTTCTCTTCCTGGAATGGTGATACATCTATTTTAGACATTAAAATATTTACTTAAATAAGTACAAAATATTTACTCTCCTTCCTTTGTCTTTTCAGTCACTCATCATATGTTCTTCAAATCGCAAAGACGAGAATCAACAGAACATTGATAATTCGTCAATATTCAAAACATTTTTTGGTGCTTAAAGAGCTAAAGGAGAAATCCAGAATGAACAAGGTGACATGTCATTTTGCAAGTTATGACTCCACAGTGCAAACTAAAACGGGTAGATTCAGATTAGTAAAATATTGGAATGTTGAAAAAATAGTTCTCACATTTCCAATAGATCTTAAATAAAAAAACTTGAGGACATAACTTATCCTCTCAATCGATTGATCTAGATCGAACTACCATTATTGGGATGAGTCTTTTGTTATTGACAATTTTATTAAAAATAGTTCAATTATAGGAACAACACTTGTCAAATATTACTGTAACTAAAAATCTAGCATGGTTATCCGTATCAATCTTATTTTACTACAAATAACAACACTCTGCCTCATCATAAGGGAGGAGGATATAAAAATTTTTACTATATCACACATATCATACCAACAAATATCGAGCATACCGATATTAACGGTATATCAAATTTTAGTATGGTATTATACCGAATTGATCTTTTTGGTATCAATATGAGATTTATTTATTTATTGATATTTTAGGATATACTGAAATACCAAACAAATTCTCTTATAAATTATCTATTTTTCTAATTACGGTTTGAAATTGTTTTATAAATTATCATTTTATCATTTTTGCTTCTTTCATCAAGATGATTTGTTCTCTAATTAGTGGGCAATTAGGCAAATATAAGTTTTTTTTCTTTTATAAATTTGATACAAATGTATTGTATCAATACCGTATCAAAATTTTAATATATCAAAATTTTAGGTATGAACAGTATATATTTTATACCTATCGAAAATTTGGAATAACGAAGTTTTAGTATACCGAATTTTAGGTATGATATCTATATATATTTTCTTTATATGAAAATTCTCGATACGATATATGGTTTTATATGAAAATTTTGATATACCGTATCGAGCCAATTGTAGTCTTAACTTCTACAATAAAATAATGATCATACATATAGAACTATCATGAAGGCTTCTTCCTTCAAGACCGAGTTTCTTCTGTGCATTACTGTACAAAAATTTAATGAGTTCAAGATATTTTTTTCTTATTTATTTAGTTAGACCTTCCTGTCAATTGGGGATTCAGCTTTTAGTAGCCTACATAGTGCTATATATAGGACATTGTTTTTCATTCATATCATAAGATTTACCTTTCTGCATGGATTCACAAAATTGAGACCTAAACCTATGATTTATGTAATACCTAGAAAATCTCAAACCAAATTAAGAAGCTTGCCTTTTTGTTCCATAACCTTGCACCATGAAGAAACTGCACGCACGTGGTTTCTCATTCACATTCACTTCTTTGGATGAATGTGAAATTGGCAGCCTTATTTGATATGTATGAGTTTTCCTATTTATCACCTAAAGCTAATCTGCATATATTCCATCTATTTAAGTTGAAATAGCATTATAGGAATTATGTTGACAACATTAAATTCTTTTAGTGAATGCTGGAATTCTATAAGATTTTCAATGCTCAAAAGCCAGGCTTGGTCCTCCGATGATTCTTCAAGATTCAGATCATCTTCTGTGTTTAAAGAGCTAAAGATAAGGTTCAAGATTCAATTACAGCGCATTATAAAAAATTTTACCTCTAGTAAAAAACGAGCCTAAGAACACTAGTCATTTGTGCTTAAAGAGCTAAAGGATAAAGTTCAAGTCTCAACTACAACACATTATAAAGAATTTTTAGTCCAGTAAGAAACGAGCCTAAAAACACTAGTCATTTAGATAGACCACCATTAATATTTTTTAATTTATCCTAGTGATTAATTAAAATTTTTTATAAAACCAAACTAATCATCTCTGAAAGGGAAATATTGATTGAACAAGGTGACGTGCTATTTTGCAAGTTAACTGTGGCTCTGAAAGGAAAATATTGATTGAATGCTATTTTGCAAGTTAACTCCACAGTGCATGCCATGCTATATATAGAACAAACTACACATGTCCAATCTGTATCAATCTCATTCTAGTGCAAATAACAACACCCTATCCTCAACATGACGTGCAACTACAAAGAGAGGATAACAACCGAAGACAACTACAAATTTGAATGTAGCATCCTGTAAAGGAAACAAATGAACTCTAGGACGTTACACCATCAAACAGGAAATTGATCATACATGATATCTGACAGAAATTTGGTCTAGTCATCGTATCCATCCACTAGTATGTGCATTCAAAGTAACATTTATCAGTTCAATTGTTGCTAAAGGTACTGTCAATCAAAAAGAAAGGTAAAGGTTTTAAAGTGAAGGAATTGGCCCACAAAGACATCATTCTGTCAGGATGTTTTTATTTGCCTCTAAACTGTATTCTCAAATATTTTTTTTTCCACCTTCAAAAATGAGCTACAACACGAATATGTACACAGAACATTTAGGAAAACAACTACAATTGGAATAAAAACGACATTTCTAGTTAAGGTGAAGAAGGTTGATCTGGAGATGACCAAGAAGAAACTCTGAGTTGTGAATCATGCTTGTGATCATAACGTTCACCTTCTGTAACTCTTAACCTATGGGCTTCATTACCACTAGGTACATGCACAGCCCTCAGAGAATCAAACCCAAGTTGGTCAGCAGGCGAACCATTTGCAATTCTTTGATCATATGGATACATGAACACAACAGGAGGAATTAGTTGGTCAGCAGTGGGGAGAACACCATTTGAATGGGAAGCAAATTGTGGGAGCCTGCCATGTGCATTATCTAGACTACCCGACAAATTTGTAGATGCAAATGTGCGGTCATGACCTCTGTGGGCAAGAGGCTCATGCTTGTATGACTCCCACCTTTTATCTTCATGATTTCTGGCTGCAGGAAGCCGGCCAGTTCGGGCTCTATCAGATTGGTTGCGGCCATGACTGATATCAAAAGCCCTTGGTCTGTCACCAGCATCATTCCGATCATAGTTCCGGCTCCCTCGATTCCTTGAAGTACTTTGTCGATCTCTAAAAGAAACCTTCTGTACAAAGATAAAGAAATGTTTTTAATATTAGTACAAAATACAGTTTTATTATTTATCAAACTTCCCTTGTCCCTTTTCTGAACAACGCACAAATATATTTCAATATCATAGAAGATCAAAAATATCATTCACAGGAAGTATACTGTTAAATAGGAGAACAAAACTGATCAAAGGATGATGTTGATGCGACCAATGCCGGTATGCAAGCTGGGCCCAGAATATAACGTCGAGGAAACACATACTTGAGAAGAACACAGTTTAATCACTGTTGACATAACTGTTTCTTTAGAATAGAAACAGTGCTGTAAAACCTAACTTTCAGAAAGCATTAATTGGGAAATAGCTGATAAATTAACCAATGCCGACAAAACACAAGAAAATGCTAAGGAGTCTATGGAGGGTATCAAAAGTCCAAGTGCACACGATTTTGTGGTGCAAAGAGCAAGCATGGTGACACAGATATTTTGTACCAAAACTTTCTTGCAAATGATAATGCATTAAAATGGCTAAAGGTACATATGAAACCGATGTATATAGAAAGAATAACTTCTATGTAAAGTAAATTAGACTAATAAATTGCTCTATTATTACATTCGAGCTTCAATAAACTTTCAAACTATAATTTTGTAGGAAACGAAAAACATCATATTGAGGAAGAGTTAACAGACAAAAATACAGTTCAGCGTAAAGTGCCCCATTATGTGTCTAGGAAAACGAAACAAAGTGAAAAAATTTTGGAATTCATCAAAAAAGAAAGAAAAAAAGTGAAAGACAAAAATTTACAAACTTATTCTTCATTTAAAGCAAGTTAGAAGCTTCTTTTTGAATTAGAAGAGTCAACAAGTAATCAACTATAAATTCGTGGTGTACATGAACAGTTATAAGCACAACAAACAGGATAAAGAAATACAAGATGTAAAACAACTCAAATAAAACTTCTATTATAATTTCAGGGAAAATATAAAACTATAAAAACTTCAAACAAACTTAAAGATTTTCTTATAATATCAAAATGTTGTGAGAATCTTACAGGATTTGGCAGGTAAGTTCCAGTGCCAACACGAGGCCTCAGAGCTTCATCTACATTGTGACGGAAGGGAATAGAGACCGCATCAGGACCAGACTGGAGTGGCATAACAGGCATCAGTCGAGAACTGTATCCCATAGCTTGTGCATAGTTCAGATTAGCAGAAAGAGATCTTCCAGGACCATCCCATGGGTAATGACCAGGAAGATAAATTTCAGGCCCTACATAAGGCGAAGAGTAGAATATAGTTCCATGATAAGGGTTTTGGCAGAATCGTCCATATACTAGATTTTGCTGATGGCCATTTAGATCACTGTTTAGAATGTCAGAAGTAGATTCCTTGGAGAACTCAAATCCAGAATTCATAGAAACAGTTGGGCTCACTACAGCCTCACACTGCTCAAGGTTCTCCAGTAAATCGATGTGGCGTTCAGAACTTTCTTGAAATTGATCTGTCACTTCTTCCCTATCCAATTGCCCTGCATATCCATCAGTTTTTCCAGAGTTGGAAATGAAACTACCAAAGGGAAATACCAAGTATGGAACTGGTGGACCAGTAGCAACAAATGTAGGAAAGAACTTGGAGTAATCCATGGCCCTCTGCTGGGAAGTGTCAACGAGAACTGGTGCAAAAGGGATCAATGGATCTGACTGATTTTGCTCAGATTTCTGGCTTGCTAGATTCTGGCTTCTTGCATCTGGTGCAACTAAAGATGATGATTCTGTGATTTTTTCAGGCATATCATTTCCCCCAGTTGAGGGTATCAAATCTGAAACATCATTATTTACCTTGACCAAACCAATGTCAGAGGAACCCTCAAACTGCAATCTACTGTTGTCTTTTCCCCGAGGAGATGGCGAGACTGATGGAGAACTTGATTTTCTACCCCATTTTTCCCTGGCAGACCCTGAGGTGTTTGCAGTTAGCTTGTCTTTATGATTTTCTAATATAGATTTGCCTCTAGGACTGCTTCTAGAAGCTGCCCGTGATAGAGGGAAAAGCCTAGGGTTTGCAGTCCAGGAATTAGATTGTATATCATCAACTTTAGTTGTTTTGGATTGAAATGAATCATTGGTTTCTTCTCTAATCAAATTTCTATCTTCTCTACCTACTCTATCATATTCCCATGGATTTGAACCAGAATTGATGCCTCTTGCTGTAGGACTCGAGGCCAAACTGCCCTTCAGTTTTTGCTGCTTGTAGTCAGGAGCAACACTGTGACCAGGATTAGACCCTCTGGAGAGTACAGCCTCTTCTTCCTGGCAATTGCTGTGACCAACTTCATCTGCCTTGAGTTCCACTACTGCAGAACCATCATTAGAAGAATCAACAGTGCCACCCACATTTGAACCTAATGTGGCAACATTGATGTAATGAGAAAGGGGAACGGAAGCGAGACTTTGATTAAATTGCATGGTGGACGCCCATGGAGCCCCAAGAAGGGGCAAATTTGAAGGCATAACTCCAGTCAAATTTCTCTTAACATAACCCATTGAAGTTGGAAAAGGTGAAAATGTTAGTGGCAGATTATATGGGGCTGCATGCATTTGATATGGAATCTGTCCATTAAAACTATGAATGCCGGAAGATCCCATCATATTCACCAAGTCTTGTTCTTCCTGCTGCATCTCCAAGGCCTCTGATACAGAAGCAAGTTCAACCCCCATGTTAGAAAATCCACAATCAGCCTGATGACTATTTGAAACATTGTTTGTGTCAGAAACCATTTCAACATTCTTATGTGATGGAATCAGCCTCTTTGATACAGAATCATCAAAAGAGTTGGAATTGTGACTGCCTATCATTTCAGATCCCAAGTTTTTAGTTCTGATATTAGAATTGAACTTTGCTTGGCTTTGTACTTTCACTGTTTCCATTGCTCTACCATGCTTTGCACGAGATAAATCCAAAGATGTTTCAGTCAGCTCAGGACTAGATCTAGTCCTTGCAAACTGAAGTTTACCCTGCTCTTTCCATGGATTGGCAGAGTAACTAGATTTCAAATTTTTTTGATTTTTGTCACTATCAAGAGAGACTGCAGTTAAAGTGTTACCTTTGAACATTTCCTGATGATTGGCAACAATTTCATTAATCAAATTATGAGAACTTTGGCTAGTTTCAGTTGAATGCTCCTTAGCAACTCGCAATATTCCATTCTCAAACCTCCTTCCAACATTTGCACTGGTTTTAAGGTGTTTAGGCTCAATTGAAAGAGTTTTTAGTTGTTGAAAAGGTTGTAAATCTAAGCTATGAATATCAGGACGATGACCAGTACCGTGTCTTATCCATGTGTTAGCAAAGAAATCATTTAATTCCATAATTATTGCATCTTCTGGGCATTCAAGTAACCTGGCTAATTTTGTGGCTCCGAATGCAAAAGCACTACGTATTCTGGTGAAATTTCCTGATAAAAATGTCAGACAGTTTTTTTCAGAGAATGTAGAATGCCATGCTTCATACATGCAAGAGATGGACAGATGAAAATGGACTAATTGAATTTCCAAATTTGTAGAGCAAAACTTAACCTAAATGTATATGCACAATTTAATCAACTAATAAAAGGTAAAATGCATGCATTAGACTATGCATCATCTGTACTTTTTTTTTATCATTGATTTAACATGTGTGAGCAGTGAGGATAAAAACAAATGAAATCAGAATTCACATCTAAATGCAAAAGCCTGCTGGCAGCATAAAAAGTTCTTCTGCAAAGAAAAGGCAGCAATATGTAAAACCAACAAGAAGTACCAGAATAGCTCCCTTATAGCATAAAATTAAATTTCAGATTGACACAATATGGACAACTTTCAGTTAAACCAATCTAGTTGGCATTTATGGTTAAAAAAACAAAGCCATGTATACCATCTGGTTAAAGACTGTCCATCTTCAATTGCATAATATCACTCACACAAAAACTTATCTATGAGATAGCAGATAGGTACAAATCATGGTTTAAAGGTCTTGTTCCTTACCGTAGTTTCAGTATCCAACTAGAACAGTACACTTTGATGTTCTGAGATTCAAGTCAAATGAGTGTTAATTTATAACCCCCCTTCATTTAGCTCCTCCATTTAGTTTGTTTACTACCAATTATCACTTTATAGCAATTGTAAAAATTGAATTAAAATTTTAGAGCAACAAATTCATCTCGATTAATGTCTAGTTGATTATACCTTATACCAAAATTAGTGTGGTACATCTAATAAGATTGTAGGTTCTTGTAACATAATATCATAATTTTCTAAGACATTAAACAATGCTACTAAGACATTTAATATTGAAATTGATTTCTCTACGTCCATAAATATATCTTAGCTTACCATTGCAATTTCAACTTGGGCTAACATAATTGGAACTAAAGCTAGTATGGATATAAGATATGAAATGTCAAAGTCAACCACGTAGCACCTAAGTGCACCTACCTATCTGTAACATCTACCCACATTGAGCAGCAAAGACCAGGACTTAAACTTCTTCTCTCAAAATTATGTTAAATAACATGAAAATAATAGGCAACTAATCTTGAATAATAATGTGATATGAGCATAAAGAACAAGCAGACTATGTTGATTGTTACTTAAAATGGAACAAAATGATATTGTTAGCAAATGTAAGCTAAGAAATAGAGTTGCTACTACCTTTGCTCACACTACGTCCAAGATTGTTGTTCGTCCTTAAAGGATCAATAACATTAAAATGCTTTGAAACAAAAGGTTGGCTGTGATTTTCTTGTCCACCAGGTGTGACAGAATATACTGCAGTGCGGTGGTCAATAAAGGCTTCAGTAAACAACAATTTGCCATCATCCTTTCTAGGAGGCTCCGCTGCATGACATTTGATGAGTGTACAATAAACTAAGTATATTAGTTCAGTAAAAGAAATGGCCATAAACTTACCAGTCATATCTGGAAGTAAACGGATAGGTACTGGTCCCCTAAGACTAATGCAATAGTTTTCCCAGTCAAAGTTACTAAAAAATTCCAGAAACCGATACAAGACCTGCATTGGAAGAATTTGGAAGAATATCAAGCAAAGCTAAGTACTGGGAGAAATAAAAGATCAATGCAACAAAGTTTAGTCACCTCAAGTGGACCAACAAATGAATTATTGAAGACATGAAATACATAAAGCACCAATGTCTCCAATGCATAAGTTGATATAAGTCCATGATGTGCACCCAATATTCGACTTTCATAATAACACCATGCTTTGATTAATATAATGCTTCGTTTGAATAGATGATTTTGATCTATCACTTTGTCCATCTATGAAGTATCCAGAGGTTATATGGGCATAAAGATGCATGAGGATCAACAGGAACAACATCAATTCTACTAACCTCTTCCAGAAAACAAAGTGTGCATAGACCACCAACTTGATTAAAAGAAATATCAACAACAATATTTTCAACGAGACACTTTATAAGTTTTACCTGCACAGAAGGAAACAACACCATGAAAATGAGAGATTCATTGAACGGTGATGCTGATAACATAAGTACAATGCAAAGCAGATTCATCTTAAATTCTAATTGATGGGCATAAGTAAACGTATCAAATCAGCATTTAGATCAGGATAACCTAAACTAATCAAAACAACTTGGAATGCAAATTTTAAAAGTACACTCAAGGTGCAAAAGTTAGTAGTTAAGAAATGTTTATTCAAATCATGTGATGTAAAAGATTCATGCAAGAGATCTTCTAACCAAAAAAAGTAGCTTAAGTTTGTTAGAAAAAAATAGGCCAAATATCTTTATCTTGATCTCCAAATGCTCCTTTCACCTTCCATTCTAATAGATTCAATCTTCTAACTATAAAAAATATTAGTTGTCTTTAACATGATTATCACATCCCTGCCTATTTCTTTTTTCTCTGATTATCAACAATAGGAGTTACCACTAATTGCTCTCAACTGTTAGTATTTTGACTCATCCTTTCTATAAACCCCACATATATTCTCACAAGCTACATTAACTTTTTGAACGTATTACTTTATCATAGCTTTCACTCTTGATCCATAAAGTAGGTAGGTCATACAACTTTGTTACAATTCTTCCCTATGGGATGACAACAATAAACCTAGACCCTGCGTCAATCCAATTAGCATCAAGCCCTCATGATGAACAAGCATATGTTCAATCTCCCCTCACCTACTGCCCTCATCACACCCATGTTTGCGGAACTAATTGGTTTCTTGACAAAGAGAGTAGATATCCCACCCAAAAGGAATAAAAGAAAAAGAAATTCTCAAGGACCTAGATTTATAGATTGTTGGTTCACAAGGATGATAGCAACCAAAAAGAAATGGATATGCAAAAAGAGGGAGTTAATCATTCAAAGAGAGAGAGAGAGAGAGAGAGAGAGTGTGTTCTCTATCACATGCAACACTTTAGATCTTGAAGCAACAGATTAGAGTTTGGCCACTCAAATTTCATTATCAATATATTGTCAACCATTCATCTTGTGTTTACATATCAAGATGAGAAAGTATTGTCTCTTTCAATATCTATTTTGTCTAGTAGTATGTGTCTCTCCCTCTCTTAAAGTAAAACAACTGTAAATTCAAATCACACCATAACATTTGTACCCTCTTGAGCATAAGCATTAGTTCCCACAAAGGAAGAAAATAACTAAGGTAAAAAAAAAAGAAAATAGGAAAAAAAAAATACTCATAGGAATAAGATTGTAATTATTGTTTCCTTGAAAAGAACGTGGCAGATTTAAAAATGACTTTAAAAGGAAATTTTAATTTTTTAAGATCAATTTGAGCTGCATTCTATTCCTTTCTTCCAGCATTTTCCACCTAAGGCAATTTTTATGCCACCTTATTTCTTCCTGGATCTTCATCCCTCGCGGCAAACACAATATAAATGTTGGAACTCCAATTTCACTTTTGTCTAAAAGAATTTTATTCTACTTGTAAGTTATAACTTCAAAACAATTGACTAACCTTTGTCTTGCTTCAAGTATCTTTCTCTAAAGTAGATGTCATAACTTCATACAGAATGTCCTTAGCCATTTTCTCCTCATCTCTTAGAGCAATGTCAGATTTTAAACACGCTCTCCATATATCAACTTCATGTCTCAAGATACTAGAATTCTGATCTCTCTTTCTTTGCAATCTTCAATTTAAGGGGAAAGTAAGGATGAGGATTGCATCCATCTTTTGACGGTCATCACCAACTTTATATTTTGAAAATAATCTACATTCTGAAAAATATTATCAACTTTGTTTTTATTAAGATCTCAAAAAATTAGCCTAAATTAGTCTAATCAGCACCTCTTTTCAAATTAATCTAGAGTGCACTTTATCAAGCTTCTTAATCACTATACTAGTATCATTTCACATGTTATGTAATAAGATAGACACGATAAATTTTCACATTGAGGGGAGGGGGAGTGTTAGAAATAATAGTCGGCAATCTTATTATTAAGTGGTATTTTTAACAATATTAGGAATATTAAATTTAATATCATGCATGTATTTTTTGAAAATTTATTTTTTTTTCTCTTAACTTAGGTTATATGTACATAGGTTACAATCTCCTTTGGTTAATACAATGATATATTATTTTATCCCTCTCTTGTATATGTAATATTGTAGTGTGATCGAATGTGAACAATCAAATCATAACCTCAAATTGTAAGTCCAAAAAAAAAGTATAATACCAGCTAGGTGTGGCTCCAAGAGATAATAATAATATGAAAGACAATAGATTGAAATGATATGAACATGTTCAAGACTTCAAGTACAACGAATATGTTATAAAGTAAGAAGAGTTGGATGGATCATGGTTGGTGTGAAGGGTAGAGGGAAACCAAAGTATTAATATGATAACAAACAATTAAATGGATTTGAATATTACTAATGATATAAACTTGGATAGAATTCAATAGAAGATAAGATTGATGTAGTAATAGTTGGGACAAACACTGGGTCTTGAATCTTGATGATGATGATGAATTACCATCTAATAATAACTTAAGATCGGATATGGATTGGATGTCCACCAACAAAGATAATCTATCCTTTTACCTGAACTGAAGATAAATTCTCCAAGACTTAATAACTCACTGAAGTCAGATTTCTTCATTTAAGCATCAAGCCAAAAGAGAAACATGTTAATAGCAACACTGATCACAACAACTAAACACATGGTAATTTATAACCAAGAAAAGATAATAACATAATAACCATATCAAGAGGTAATTGCCTGCATCAATGCAGAACAAAATGGGGAAAAAGAAAACAATTCCACACCTCCGCTTGAATATATTTAACTTCTTTTACTCGGAACTCAGCATTTTCATTTTTCTCTTCCCTCTCTAATACAGCACATACTGTAGCAGCCCACGTATCTTTTATATTCTCATTATCACTGAATGCAGTAAGGTCTATGTCTCCGTCAGGTAAATAGGTCTTGAGAGGAACTGACCCAAACGTAAAAACCTGCAAACCAAAATTGGAACAAAATTGAAATTGATATCACTTGAGCAAAAGAACACAAGTTCATCTATAGGAAAACCTAGCTAGATGGGGACCTCTTCTGTAGACAGATAACTATATATTTTGTATGTCTATATCAGCAGAGTTCATCATTCAAATAAATATAATTTTCATTTCAGTTTGGGTTTTGATAAATTAAATGTAGTTTGATTCCATCTGAAGGAGGTTCAACTAAAATTTTGATCAGGACAAGTTTTTTGCAAGGTCAAACCAAAAAGTAAACAGAAATGCAATACTTGTGTGCATTGATATTATAGATTTATTATTTGATAGTTCATTTTTATTCAAAGATCAATAATCAATTAATCAAAGCTGGATTTATTGGTTTGGTTCAGCACTAACAAACCCAAATTTCAGCAACAATTGTTGGTTTCAATAGAATTTTGATTTGTCTTAATTTATATAGCTTAGTAACAAAAATCCAAAATGATTCAGTTTGGTTTGAAGAAAACCCACAGATCCCACACGGCCACACTCACCTCATATATTAAATTCTGAATATATGATCTTAGTATTACTTGAAAATGATTTCAAGCGCATTATGTTAGTTACAATAAATTGCTACTTTATCATAATAATTAGTGAATAAAGAGAAATTGGATAATGTGTTATTTGACCCCTTCACTATTTTTCTAATCCTGCCACAATGAATGCCGATGCAACTGTCATGCTATTCATGCCAAGGGAAAGGGCATGATAAATTTAGCCCATTGATCTCTATCCTATACCTTATCCTTGTACAGTATGTCTATGATAGGTTCTCATGACAAAAGCCAAACAGCCCAAATAACTCAAACACAAGTAGCCAATTCCAGAGCTAATTGTGCTAACTAAACAACACAATGGTGCAATTACAATTCTGGATAGAAACTTATTCCAAGAGAGATCTAGGAACATCTTCCAAAGCTGGCGCACTAAATTATGCAGCCAAGAGATGAAAATGGAATTAACATATTGTGGTTCACAAACACACTCATTTTTTAGTAAGAAATTAGTGATAGGCATGCACACTCACCGGGCAGGAGAGGCACTCTGTAATCAGACACTGGACATAGTTGGCCACAGCATTTCGGCGCTCCTCAGATGACGTATTGGGTTGAATTCGTGCAATCAACTCAGCAGTTTGCACCTCTGCCTTAAGCCATCTATCTGCACCACGCATTTGGTTCACATTGGCCATTTCTTCAGGCAAAAGACCATTTGGAAGTAGGCCATTTAGCTGTGGCCAAACTCCATGATCACCCATGTGAAGCTACGTCCAGTTGATAACAAATGACGTCTCAAATGCTTCTCTCTCTCTTCAAATGCAAAAAATTCAACCCCAGAGACGCTCTCAGCAAAGAAGTACACCAAAGCGGAATGTTCACAATATCCACAAGAAACAAACGGCAGCTGCAAATTTCATAAGACACCTTTCTGATCTTCAGCCAAGATAACAATATAAACAACAAAACCTGATCGTCGTTGTCTCCGCGACACCATCAACCAGCATCCGCAAGCAAAAGAAATTAAGTATCCACCACTGACTCTGTTAGGCAAGGCTCTTCCCGCTGGAAAAGTCAAAGATTTCACTATATCGGCAGGTAATAAAATAAATAGCTCTAAAACCGTAACGAAAATAACTCTGACTACCAAAATAACAAGCGAAGAGAAGAAAACTAAATGCGAGCAAAAAAATAAATAAATAAATAAATCATCCACCTCCGGCACCACACTGTCCAATCTAATTAATTCCCGATCAATCCACGCCAAACCTAGGGGTAGCGAACACAAAGTCGGAGGGGCGAAAATTCCCCAATGGCGTGGAACACGGGAGACCAACCAAAGGGCAAAGAGGCCCCACTCCCTCAACCGCTCAAACCCTAGAAAAACATGGGGGGAAGAGCAGGTTACAACCTGCGGCAAGTGCAAGGAGAGAAGAATTCGTGAATCGGGCGACGGCGGCGTGCAGAGGATCTGGAGACCAGGGTTCGAGCGAGGAGCCGAAAGCTTACGAAGGATTTGTGGTGGGAGTTCGAGGAGCAGACGCAAGCGAGAGGAGCAGGACAGGAATGGGTGGAAGAATGCGGCCAGCTTCAGGGCCCAAGCATTTGTATTGAGGGCTCCAATCCATGACACGGTGACACCTAATAATTAATTATACAAGTATCTGCGCACTTCGTGTCACTATTTTTTTAATTATTTTTTAATGAGACGGCTAAAAAGTTTTTTTTTTTAATTACAATTATATTAGGTCGATAATGACCATTTCAATCATAGAATTTAAATTACACATTCTGAGACTTGTAATTAAGAAATACTGAAATCTTTAATTATCTGTCGTGTGTGCACCTTAATTTATTCTAACAGCCAGTAAAAATTTTTCATAAGAACGAATTGATTATTCTAGACTCAATATTATTCAACATGTTTAATCATTATTTTTAGTGTAAACCTTTTTTCTATTTATTTCATAAAAAATATGTTATATTTTTTTCTTATTTATTTATTTATTTTTAGTTTTTGGTTTTTTTTTCTGGTATCATGTATCTAAGGTAGCTCAATCTCATAAAATTTTTCCACAATCATCCAATCATCAAAACATATAGGGCCTATTTAGTAGGAGTGATAGGATTACGATTATATTTTTAAAAAGTTGTTAATAATATATCGTTTGATATAAGTGATTAGG